>CAUYPO010016094.1:0-61002 GCA_963574435.1 Cheirogaleus major
GGTCTGTATAATGTGGTTCCACATCCCAACCACTCCTTATCATACTATGGTATCACAATTTTTTATAGAATGTATCATTTGAAATTATTATGTTTGCTAGTTTTATTTTACTCATCTGATCCTATCATTGTTATGTAAGCTCTGTGCTAACATAGAGCTTACCTGTTTTGTTCATCGCTATATCCCAGTGCCAAGAACAAGACCTGGAAAGTAGGGTCTCATGATCATCTGTGAAATAAACAAATTATTTGCTATTATCACTATCCTTCTTCTTTTCCAATGTGTTAAAAACTCAAATGTCTCAGTGGAAACAGAAACAGAGTTGTTCTGGGAAAGAGAGTTGTCATAGAATATATTTGGATGTCTATAAGTTACCTGTACCTTAAAAATAAGCTAACATGTTGAGAAAGAATGGTATTCATGTAATAAAATAGCAACTGATATAACAAGCAACTGGCTTTAAAAAGTCAAAAATGATAAAATTTGTGATCAACTTGATTAGTTGAAAAAAAACAAAAACTATAAACTACCATTTATCTGACAAAAAAATTCAACTGTAAAGAATGATTTATACAGTGATGAGCTTTAACTACAGAAAGAAATAAGAAAGCTGATTTTATTTGCTGCTTCAATTGCAAGCAATCAAAAGAGTGCCTGGACCATGGTTGTTACACAATAAATATTTTCTGAATAAATGAATACCATGATAGCTGCTATTATTTTATCAGCCCAGGTAGAAGGACAAAAGAAAAAAAGAGTAAAAAAAATAGATAAAAAGGCATTGCAGGTAAGTATATATCAGAGTGTCTGGCACATGACAAATGCTCAAAAGTTGTTAGCTAATATCTCATTTAGTTATCAGGACTGCAAACTCACTTTCATTTGTTAATTTCATTTTATTTCCCTCATTTCCTACTGCTCCAGAATCTAGTTCTTTGTTCTCTTCTATTTCCTATTTACCCTTGGTGTTCTCTGTTCTCTTGGCTCTCCCTTGAACTCTGGCCTCTCCCCTAAACTCAAGACTGCCTGTTCAAATGAATGGCTAACATCCATCTCAAACTCAATATTCTCCTTCTCATGGTATTTCTGATTGCAGGAAATAGCAAATCCCTTCTTCCAGTTGCTCAGGCCAGAAACATTGGTGTCATCTTGGCCTTTTTCAATTTCTTTTTCATTCTACATCTGATCTGTCAGCACATCCTGTTGTCTCTACTTTCAAAATACATTTAACATCTTGCCACTGTCCTCACCTCCATTCCTATCATCCTGATTTGAGCCACCATTATATCTTACCTTGGCTGCAATTGCCTCGTTCTTGTTTCCACATTTGCACCCTATTGTCTGGCCTCCAAATAGCTGCCAAAATGATTCTGCTAAAATATTTGACAGATAATGTCACTCTATTACTCAGAATCCTCCAATGCTTTCCCTAAGTTACTCACAGTGAAGCAAAAGTCTTCACAATGGCCTGTAAGATCAATATGGTCACTGATTTCATATACTACTCCTCTGCCATGTTCACTGGGCTGCTCATATTCATACTGGTCCACCACCTCCTTGCACTTACTGTTCCCTGAAATAATGTTCTCAGATACCTACATAGTCCACTTCCTCATTTCCCTCAGGTCTTCACTAAAGTAGCATTGTTGCAGAGAGGACTTCTTTGGCCTACCTCTCTATACCTGAAACATTTCTGACACTTCCTATTCTTAATCCTTCCCTTCCCTGATTTATTTTTCTCCTTAGCACTTATCCCAGTAAAAATATATCTTTTACTTTTGCATCTTGTTATTATCTGTCTCCCTCCCTAAAATGTAAGGACCTTGAAGGCAGGGGTTTTTTTTACCTATTTTTTTTTCTCTTCTCTACCCTGAAGCATCTAGAATCATGTCTGGCATTAAATAGGCATTCAGTAAATATTTGTTGGATGGATGAGTGAATAAAATGTTAGCTGTTATCCTTTTATAGTTCCAAGTAGAATGTCAGGATGAAAAAGAATAGTATAGAATAAGTAAGTATACATCCATATGAAGAGTTTCACCTACATTTTCCTCTAGAATTCGTATGGTTTTATTCCTTAGATCTAAGACTTTTAACCATCTTGAATTAATTTTTGTGAGTGGTGAGAAGGGGTCCTGTTTCATTCTTTTGCATATGCCTATAGAATTTTCCCAGCACCATTTATTGAAAAGGGCTTCTTTTCCCCAGTGTACATTGTTGTCTGTTTTGTCAAAGATCAGTTGATTGTAGGCAGATGGTTTTATATCTGGGCTCTCTGTTCTGTTCCATTGGTCTATGTCTCTATTTTTGTATCAATACCATGCTATTTTTGTTACTACATCCTTGTAGTATAGTTTGAAGTCTGGTAATGTGATGCCTCCAGCTTTGTTCTTTTTGATTAAGATTGCTTTGGCTATTTGGGCTCTTTTCTGGTTCCAAATGAATACTAGAAGTATTTTTTCTGCATCTGTGAAGTGTGACTTTGGTAATTTGATGCAGGAAGCCTTTGAACTTTACAGTTCACTTTGATCCTAAAATTAATTAACAAGAAACTGGATGGAAACTCTGAAAGACATTATGAGGCACGTAAGCTACCCTAAAAAAATCACTAAAACATTATGTAGTTAAGGAAACTCCCACTCCTCTGTTTGTGACCTTTGTGACTTGCTTGCATTGCTGAACATATTTGCTTTTTTCCTGCATTTTATCAATGTAACTTTTTTTAGAATTCTTAATGTATTGAGATATAAGCATTAAAAAATGTTTTGTTTTTACAGAAATTGCCTCACAAACTATGCTATGTTTAACTCTCATTTCCCAATGAGTAGCTACTCCCTTAATAATTCTTTAAACTGATATCATCATTGCTGGCCATATTCAGCTAGTAAAAACTGATCCTGGTGTGTAAGACCAAGAAAAGTCAATGCAATGTGAGTTTCCTCCTCCCCTTCTGGGGTTCTATGACCATGAGTTCCGTCTAACGCAGAATCTTGCTTCTATAAGAAATATCTCATAGTGGCTCATTTAAAACCATCAATATGGTACCTAGATGCACTTTATAGAATACAAAAAAAAGCAGCAAATTATAAAAAATAAAGATGGGCTTCAATATGAAAATCTTAATTATCACTAAACATAATGAAGTGGTCAGATGCCTTTTATATGTGGAATCACCATGGACTTAACAGCTAAAAATACAGACCAACATATATACCATACTCATGGCTGTAGTCAGTGACATGATTTTTCTGAAAGTGTAAAAAATTTCATGGTTCATTATCTTCCCTTTATTTATAAAATATTTGCATTATTGTAAAATTCAGTGTATCTAACAACCATTACGTGAAATATAATGAAACCAAATATGAAAAATATTTCATGTTTATATGTAAATTGAACTGAGGTTCAAGGTTCAAGTAAATATAGTTTTGTCTATGTGAATGTCTTACATTATATTTGACAGTTATGCGAAATGTGGCACAGTTCATCTTATGCAGCAGAGTCCTGGAAAATGCAAGGTATCTGACATCCCTCATCTACACCCACGGAAACTAAGGAAAACCATAATAAACAACCTGACATATATTCAAAAGGGCCTCTAGGGGGCAGTATTCCTCCCAGTGAAAGCCACAGATTTGTGGATGGGGTACAACTCTAAGATAGTTCCTTCCCCCATTCTTTGCATTTTCGGACCTTAGATCCACTAATGGTTGTAGCGCAGGATGGAGGAAAAGGCAAAACACACACCCTTCTTAACTGGGGTATGTTTTCCCCTTAGTTGTAACAGCTATCTTAGCTTGTTTGGCTATGGGTCTTCAGTCTTCCCTTTATATTTTGACTGAAAGTGGGGTGGGGATGGTTGATAACAGGGTCAATAATCTGACCTAGCTCCTCTAAAGACTTTTCATGGAGAGGTAACCAACCTGAAGGCTTAGAATATGAGGAGCAAGGGGAAGATTTAGTGCCATTTGTCATCAACTCTGGACTATGTAATTCTGGGGTATGAAAAACCAAATCAACTCCTTTACACTAGTTTGCAGAAGGGTAGCAGAGAGAAATGTGCTGAAGTAGAAAACACCCAAGACCAGAAAACAAACACCTGTGTTGTGATCTCAACTCTACTGCCTCTAGTTGTGTGACTTTGGCATTTGAACTTTCCGAAGTGCCTTTGCCTCATCTTCAAAATAGAATAGAGAGTAAAGTAGATAATGCTATATCTGAACTTTTTGAACCCTTGGCTTCAGTATAACTGAACATTTGGAATCTCTGTGTAGACAATATACACTGTCCTTCTTTGTGTTCTTTAGGGAAGAGAAAATTTTGATCCCCACTCTTTGATTTTTTTCACACAAAACCTGTGACATCAAATTTAACAAGCATTCTCGAATCTTTTTAAAAAATGTTTCCTCTAAATGAAGGGTTTTTAATATTAAATATTATTAAACATGGTGAATCATAGCATTTTAGAGTTGAGAAATCATTTAATAAAATGAAGTTATGCATATTTTTCTACATCTAGGTGTAGAATATTTATGACATAGGTTAATTGACTTTATTGATATTTCCTTGTTCCCTTATATACCAAAAAATATATAGAACAATAAACAGTAATGAGGACATAAAATTTATGAAAGGCATGGCCTGAATAATCCACTGTGTCTTAAGTTGGGCCTCCTAGAAGCGATTCTTGTCGAAGTGATTTATTGAGGCAAAGCTCTCAGGAGGAACTTCTGAAGGAGTAAGGAAAGCAGGACGGGGCAGGAGGAAAAGTTAGTCAAAAGTGGTTTCTGGAGGGGGGTGGGGGGGCATGGGCAATATATGTAACCATAATATTTGTACCCCCATAATATGCTGAAATAAAAAAAAAGTGATTTCAGAAGTCTAGCACCATCCTAAACCCATGGGGATCTCTGGAAGGTTCTCAATTATGACAAAGTTTTTCAACCCAGAGGCAAGAGGGTAGGCTGCTAGGACCCCACATAAGCCAGCCATTTGCTACAGGGCAACCTCAGGGGCCAGATGGGGGCATAATCTCTTAGGCATCACCAGATAAAGTGGTTCCCATCAGCCAAGGGCCAACCTGTGAGAAGATTAACAGTTAACAGCCAGCTGCTGAGAGATGGGTACCTTACCCTGAAAAAGTAGATATGGGTACGGCAACAACAGCCCCTGCTATGCCTGGTGTAGAATGAGCCAAATCACGTACACATGATATCCTTTAAGGGTACCTATTACGTCACCTACCAGCAAGTACCATATAAGAAAGTACAGTCTGAAAGTCTAGAGGTCCCGAGTGAAGAGAACCAGCTAACATGTACTGAGTACTTGCTCTGTGCTACACAGTTACAGTCCTTATCTACATTAGCCCATTTAATCCTCTCAACAAATCGACTAGGTAGGTAATATCACTGCTCCTATTTTCCAGTGAACTGACGCACAGACAGGTTAAGTAAATTGGTCAACCCCACACAGCTAGCAAGTGCCAGTGAATGATTATTTTATTGGCAATAATATGGTAGGGCTTCCTGGAATAGAGAAAATGAAATCCCAGGCCCTATTCTAGATCTACTAAATCAAAATATCTAGTTCCCCGAAGTGATGCTTACACACACTAAAGTGTCAGAGCCATTACCTAGAGGAATAAGAAGTTTTTCAACAGTGAAGAAAGGCATGTAAAGAGCATTGTCAACAGGTGAAAATGATCAGCAGAAATACTTATGACGTTTTATGTATAGTCTGAAGGGGTGGGAAGAAAGGTGAAAATGAAAATGGGGATGGGCTCTCAAATGCAAAAATTATTACATGGGAAGAAATAACCATTTTATTGTCATATTATTTCTTAAAATAAAGAACAGAATAGTGAAAAATAGAAAGCACAGGAAACACTGGGCTTGGGTACCCATACGATATTCTTCTCTACTTCTATGCTGCCCTATGCAGGCACTGATCCCTAAAAATATCTTAAACTACATCTTTCCCGAGGAAGAACAGGATATTATAAGACTGGGAAGGGAAATAATATTTCCTCAAAGGTTTGAAAATGAAAACACCATATAAATACAAAGAGATAGGTTCAGTGCTGATATATTATTAATATTATCAGTGTATCTTCATATAGATGTGCAATGTTATGTTGTTCTCTGAAATATCATGTCATCTGATTATGTCTACTTTTATAAAAAACACTTCATTATAAAATTTGGACTAAAGAGACAAATAAAAGAGACTGTAGGCATGATGCCACTTGGCTACAATGAAATATTTTCCAGACAATTTCATGGGAGTATCACCAGCTTCTGAGCCATCCTCCCTGTTACCCATTGATTTAATTGGGGAGAAGGATTGTTGAGAGGGCAGGAGAAAGAATCTATTCTTGTATGATATACATTGGTAGATCAGACTCACTATGTCTCCTTCAGCCTGCTGCATTTGCTCATCATTGTTATCCAATTCATTGTGACAGTTACCTACAAATTCCAGGGATTGTTTGTTTAAACACTTCTAAGTAATATACTAGTTTATTTCTGATTAAAAGTATGTTTATTTTCCATATTTCCATTCTATTGGTTTATATTTTAATTCATTATTTATAATGAATTTATAATGACACTTGTTATATGTCCCCCTTTTAATACCAGATTAAATACTTTAACAATTTACAGGATTAATGGATAGTCCTTCAAATGACCTCTCAGTTAAATGGCATAAATTATATAGTGGAGATCTTTGGAATTGAAGATGAAGATTGGAAACCCAAAATTTTACACTATGCAAAAGACCAGGGGAAAGGAGGAGCTTTAAGGATTTTAGATTACATACTGACTCAGCTGACCTCTCTCCACAAACCTACTGACAGATGTTTAGAGTCAAATGCTCGATTTAATCATATTAGTGAAGATTATGAAGAAGCTTTAAAATCCCAAGGATAGTGTGCAGTGCTAGAATTGTTCAGAGAGAGCCAGAGAGACCTCAGGAGAAATTGGTTACTGTGAGAAATTTAAAATAGAACAAAGAACAGTTTACTTAGTAAGTTAAGAGCTAATGGAAGACTGATTTGAAGCAAGTTCAGCAATTCAGGTATATGCACTAATCTTCTACCTTTTCAGTAGGCAAAAGATGCCAGTAATCAATATTGAGGACCTGACAGAAAAGGACAAATTGAAGATGGAAGTTGACCAGCTCAAGAAAGAAGTGACCCTGGAAAGAATGCTGGTAAATTCTTGCTCTCTTTCAATTTTATTTTAAACTAGATACACTGGAAGTACCAGATTGGACAACATTGACTGGAGAGGCTCAATGTAGTTAAAAATAAATTGTTCATATAAAAACTTATCCAAGATTAAGAAAATTAATAATCAAAATTATCTATTGATTTAGACTCTTATATCAAGGGGTTGTCAAACTATTTTCCATAGATCAAACACAACCCTTAACCTGTTTTTATATGATCACAAAGCTAAGAATGCTTTTACATTTTTAAAGAGTTGTTAAAACAGAGAGAGAGAGAAAGAAAGAAAAAGAAAAGAGGAAAGGAGGAAAGAAAGAGAGAAAGAAGAAAAATATGAGACAGAAACCATATTTTAGCTAAGCAATAAAATGAAGCAATGCATAATAGTCATTTTGTTTTTACTTTTCTAAATTGATGTTTCTACTTATTTGATGCAATACTTTGATATTGCTGAAATCCTTTAAGCTATGAACTCACCCATTCCAGTACTATCATGGTCAGTAATAAATGAGTACATTCTATTCTTCTTTGGCAAATAAAGATAAGTTTAAGCACAAGAACACACTGGTTCCTCCTAAAAATATCTGATAAATCTTGGAAATGTTTACCAAGACTTCTTTGCCATTAGAAGGAACAGAAATGTCAAAGAAATTAAAATTTCCACTAAATAGTGACTGAAACTTGGAGAATGTAGTTATGTATTTTAGATCTCTTCATTTTAGGGATAATAGAATAAAAACCTCTCCACAAGAGATAATAGTATATCTTCTATTTTGAAAACATCTCATTTTATCAGGACAAAGTAAAAAAAGGAGTTTGTATTATCTTCGTACTTCACACGAAACTCCTACTCACAATTAAAATGGGGATCTTTAACTTCTTTTATGTTTAAATTGTCTCAAGCTTCCCTGTTGCCCTTTCTGTACAGATAAAACATGTTTTGCTATAAAGATAAAGTTAAATCAACAACCAGCACAAAAGCTTAGAACACACACCAAATGAGTTATAGTCTTTACCTTAATTTGGGGTAAATAAAATAAACTTTTGGGGTAAAGGAAAGTTGTTTTTCTTAACTTGAAATATCCAAAAGCTTTTTTATTATTTATATATTCATTATTCAATGTCTCCTTGCTCTTGGAAGTCAAACTAATTTAATATCAGACTACAAAAGTTCCCTGTATATACACACACACATACATACACACACACACTTACATATACAGATATGCACATATTATCTTCCTGTTTAGTCTGTTATAACAGAATACTGTTACTGGGTGACTTATAACCAATAGAAATTTATTTCTCATGGTTCTGGAAGTTGGGAAGTCCAAGATCAAGGGACCAGCAGATTCGGTGTCTGGTGAGGGCCCGCTCCCTCATTCACAGATACCTGTCTTTTCACTGTGCCCTCGCCTGGCAAAAGGGGCGAGGAAGCTTTCTGGGGTCACTTTTATAAGGACATTAATCCCATTTATGAGGGCTCTGTCTTCATAAGCTAATCACCTCTCCCAAATCCTATCTCAGAAGTAGAATTTCAACATATGAGTTCGTGTGGGGGGACACAAACATTTATTTTAATATATATGTATAATATTATATATAATATTCATATTATTATATAATAGTATCATATTTAATATATATGATGGAACTTCCAGGTCCTGAACCCATAACTCTGTCACATGATGACATAGTATGAATACAGCATGGTTAAGTGGATAGAATTTAGAAACATATTCCCAGTTCTGATTGTGGCTCCACAACAGCTTTCTGCCTGTGTAACCCTCACCTAAGTTACCTAACTTACCTGTGCCTCTGTTTCTTCAAAATGGAAATAGTAATAGCATCTACTTCAGAGGGCAATTGGGAGGAATAAATGGAATAATATATGCAAAGCTCTGAGAAAAATACTTGGTAATAGCAAGTGCTTTCTATCCTATTATTATTGTTACTATTTAAAAATCATTATTGGTATTTACAAACCAGACTGGTTCATACTATGCCTCAATCAATGATGTCGTCAAGGAAGTAGCATTGTTAGAGTAAGATAACTCTTAGCGTCCAGTTTCTAAAGCTGACAGATTTGCAATGACTAGAAGTCAATGTAATAATCGGTAACTAAAGACGATCTTTGTAGTAATAACTAAAAACAGCTACCATTTGATTGTGCATCTTCTTGTGCCAGGCACTTGTTACGCATTTAAGACAACCAATGTAGCTATTCCTATTTTATAGATGAAATAGCTGAACCTTAGATGAACTACTTCAACTAAGGCTATATAACTGGTAAATGGGCAGAGCCAATATTCACACGTAGAGTGACCTGAATTCAAGGGCCATGCTCTTTCCACTATGCCATGTAATCCTGTATTAAACTATATATATTTATAATAAGCCTCACTGAAATAATTTTTAAACATATACACATACATAATTTTAGATAATTTGTTAATCCTCATATCCTCGAATCTAAGCCAGACACTGTCAAAACCAATCCCTAGCTGACTCCCAAATTAAGGACAGCAATTTACACCTCTGTTCCTGTCATCTGGGTAGAGCCAAAAGAGCTGGGGTTTGGGGGAGCGTGTGGGACCATTGAGGAAGGGGAAAAAGGTGAATCTAAATTACTGCATGTTTCAAAAGTGTGTGTAAATCTGCAGGTATTGTCCTATGAAGGAGGCACTTGACCAACGCTTCTTTGACCCAGTGGGAAATACTTTGTTTTAATACGTAGTTAATGACTTTGCATAGTTGTAAAATAATTTTTAGTTTTATGTCCCATGTTGCTTGGAATTTGCATACAAAAATGGCACAAGGATTTTATTGGAAAAAACCAACACTTTGATTAAACAACTTATGGAATGGCCACTTTAATGGACTACCAAAAATAGAGTAGTTCTGTATCACTGTCATGAAAGATATATTAATTGAAAGCAAAACAAGCTGAAGCTAAAATAGTTTGAATAATTTGATTCACTATGTATGTGTACACACACATATTTATATTTACATATGTACAGAATGTTGCCTCTCTCTAGAAGTGTTAAATGGTACATTAACAGGCTCTCGCTGAGTCCATTAAAATATTAACACCTGATTTTTACTAAATCATTACCGTAATGGTATAGATGAGAGAACAAGCTTGTAAACAAAACAAATGATTTAGTACAGCAAATATTTATTCACTGAGCACCAACTAATGGAAGGCTCTGTTCCAGATGCCTGGGATGCAGTGAAGAAATCAGCCAAAGGTTCCTCACCTCTTGGAGCTCACCTAGTACACTGCAGTGCTCAATCATTGTAGATGGGTTTAAAGTAAAATTACATATGTATACTTCTGAGAATTCAGGTGTGGTGACAAGCCTGAAATTTAATCATTCTTCATTCCTTTCTACCTTTACAAGTCACATTTTTGGAATGAGGAAAAAGATTTAATCAATATTCACTCTGATGACATTCTTGACTTCTGTTGCCAGCTGTGTTCTGATCCCTGGATCTTGTTTCCTTTGAAGAAGCTGGAGGCAGTGTCTGCTGTGAACCCTCAGCTGGAGTGTGGCCAGCTGGTTAGCCTTTGTCTGGAGATATCTAGGGGGCTAGGGAAGGGAGCATTCTTTCTTCTTCTTTCCTAGAAAGTATACATACTTTGGCAGAAAGCTGAGAGAATCACGCTGAAAAAAATACAACATGAAAATGTATTGTAATAAATCCATTCTTGAAATCTGCACTATTCTGTTTTAAACCAAATGAGTAATCTCTTTCTCCTTTTCTTTGAGGTTTCCAAATGTTGTGAAGAAGTAAGGGATTACATTGAAGAAAGATCTGGGGAGGATCCGCTAGTAAAGGGTATCCCAGAGGACAAAAATCCATTCAAGGAGCTCAAAGGAGGCTGTGTGATTTCATAAAAAAAGAAAAAGAAACCTTGGAATATCTCAAATTTTAATGACAGTACAAATTTTTCTCTTATATAATAATACTATTAAGTATGTACATGAATTTTTTAATTTATAAATGTAAACTTTTAATAAAAATTGGCAAGTGATAACACATGCGTATATTTTTCTTAAAGTATTTAGCGCCAGATTTAAAACATAAATGACAATAGACACTAATTCTTCTTGAAAAATAATTACTATTTGAGTGCAGATGTCTTTATTATAGATTGTCTTTTGTTTCTTTGGGTAGATGCCTAATAGTGCTATTGCAAGGATGTGGAAACAACCCAAGTGCCCATCAATCCATGAGTGGATTAATAAAATATGGTGTATGTATACAATGGAATACTACTCAATTACAAAAAAACAATGGTCATCGAGCACCTCTTGTATTTTTCTGGATTGAGCTTGAGCCCATCCTCCAAAGTGAGGTATCACAAGAATGGAGGAATAAGCACTACATGTACTCATCATCAAATTGGCACTAACTGATCAACACTAAGGTGCTCACATGGTAGTAATAGTCATTGGGGGTTGGAGGGTTGGGGTGGGTTAACTCACAACTAATGGACACAGTAAGCATTGTATGGGGGAAAGGGCATGCCTCCAATCCTGGCTTGGGTGAGGCAAAGTCATAACATGTAACCAAAATATTTGTAACCCCATAATATCCTGAAATAAAAAAAAAATTAAAATTTAAAAAAAATTAAAAAGCTTCAAACATGGTAAAAAAATAATTACTATGTTTTATGATGATTCTATATTATTCTGAGTTGCTAGTATATAGTTTTATGGTTTTCCATTTCCCTTTCAACATTTATAATATTCTACCCAGAAATTTTATGGTTAGACTTATATTTTTCCCAACCTTTCTCTTGTTTACAGAATTAGGAAGTCTATCCTTTTGATACACAGATCACCTATTTTGGCACAATTATGTGCTGCAAAGATTTTTGTTGTTGCTGTTTTCTTTTCTTTCTTCTTCTTTTTTTTTTTTTTCTGTTTCCCTTTCTCCCTCACCTCTTAGTCAATGGCAATGGTTTTAACGTAACTTCTTCCTGCATTCTTACCCAATTCCACTTGTCACCAATGATGTGATTTTTTTCCCAGAATGCCAACTGGATTAAGGGTTCAATGTGTGGTCACTGAGCACAGTGAATTTAACCAGCACCAGAATAAAGGTTATGAGCATAGACTTTGGAGCCAGAGAGCTCTGGCTCTGCCACCTCACTGCTTAAGTGGATAAGTTACATAATTCTTTTTAAATCTGTTTCTTCTACTGTAGGATAAAGATTATGATTCTATCTTCTATTTTTTATGGGGGTTAGATAATACACTAGTGCAACTATAACACTTAACATATTGCCTGGCACATAGTAAAACCCAGTAAGTGTTAGTACTGAAAAAGCAACTAGACAAATCCTTTAACCACTTTGTTACCGCACTCACCAGCCGCGAAACCTTGCCCACAGCCGGCACTCACAGTCTGCACGGTAGTTTGTGCTGTGCATTGACGACGAATCCGTTTTGCTCTTGTGTCATGAGGAAAGCTTTAAAGCACTGAAAGCTTGTTTTACTTTACAGGCAGCTTTACTTGTAATGTAAATCAGAATAGGGAACATATACATATATGTTTTCATTATATTGTTTTTAAATGTTCACAATTTTATTTTGATAAATGAAAAATTAGAAAAGTCGTATCACGGCTGTCAGCTAAAGTCGCTGTGCGCGTTCATCTGTGGCTGTCGACTATAGTCGACGCTGGTACCGAAGTGGTTAAGATGTATGCTATTCCATCCCATCCCCATGAAAAGTCTCACCAGCATAGTCTTTCTACAGCAGGGTGAGGGCAAGTGATAGAAAATAGCTAACACCTGCGTCGTCCTACTAATCAGCATCCTTCTGGCATCTTATTGAGTTTGCATGAACCAAATTTCACAACCTTTGTGTCAGTGACTAAGAGAGATAACTTGCTTCTGCGTCTGAAACAACTGACAAGTATAATTACCTCAAATCAGAAACTACTTTGTTGTCAGTGTTTTCTTATTGTTATCTCACATTTACAGGGCTACTTTGCATACCTCAGTGATCAGAATACTCAGAAATGCTAATTGATTGTCTTCCTTTTAAAAAACCAAATAAAAGTCATCTATTATTTGGTCTGGAACAAACTCTGAAGGTCGTACCTAGCACAGTGCCCTCCCACTTTGACGGTAGTAAATGCTCAACCAATATCTGTTGACTCTTGTCCAATCCGTTCATTTTGAAAAGGAGAAAATAAAGGCTCAGAGAAGTGAATTGGCAACTTTCACAGGTCAAGACTTTAGGTCTCTGGCTGAATAGTGAGCAACACACCCCACCACGTATCTTCAGCAAATATGCTTTGAATATTAAAGGATTCCAGGATAAAGTACTGAATCTCTTATCTCTTTTTCCACAGGAGAAGCTCTTTTCCTTCTTAAAATTACAAAAACCCTCTCCATCTACCCCTAGCACTTCCTACCTTCTTTTTCACTCTATTTTTCTCCATAGCACCAGTCACCATGTTGAATTGTGATCTGTGTCCAGGAGTTTTCCATCTGCAAATTAGTGTTCATTTAGTGAAGTGTTTCATATATCTTGTTTTATTAAAATAAATACAAATACTTTGCTCTGGCATTCAGTAACATGTATAGTCCTAACCAACATCTCTAGCTTTCCTTTTATAACTGAAGATAGATTATTGAGCCTAACAATTCTAAGTTCAATCTCTGGCTCTTCTACGTTCTAGTTGAGAACTTTGGACAGGTAACTTCAACTCTTTGGATCTTTTTTTTTTTTTTCACTTACAAAATTGGTGATTAGGATGGATACTTATAATCCCTTAGATCCAAGATAGGTATATAGAAAGAAACCTGATAAATGTCCTTTATTACACTGTAGACTTCCTGTAGTCAACAAACTTAACTATTAAATAATCCCTGACATGACACCACATTTTCCCATCTTCTGGAATTTGGTAATACTGATCCCTCCACCTGAACTATCCCTCTACTCCATCTCATTTCAGCCTTTTGAAATCCTATTCCTCTTCTGAGACTATATGTTCCTCAGTCTACCTCAAGAGTATTTTGTATGTCTCAAGTTATTTAACATCACTTTATTTTCTCTTATTATAATTTGTATGGTTGTCTTAATTTCAATGCTATACTGTAAATTTCCCAAGCCAGAGCTCTGTTCATCTTGAAACTGCCATACCAACTAACAAATTATCTCTACAATTTAGTTGACTTCATAAATACTGAATTCAATTAAAAGCAGGCAAAGACAGTGTATATGAAATGTTTCTATTGGATAATTCAGAATCCTTATTGGCTTAACTGATAATTAAATCAACAGTAGGGTAAACTTCCTGTTGCTTAAAAATACAGATGATCAGTAGAATTTTGAATAAGAGAAACATCACAGGAAGGAAGTATAGAGAAAGATGGTCCAGGAAGTAGGAAATGAAATCATGATTGTCCCACAGGCTACATAGTTATAATCAGCAGTGACTCTACTTTGTTCAGAAGTTGTTATTTCAGGGTGAGGGTTTACTGGGTTAAAGAAAATGAGGCAAGACTGCAGGGAAACAAAAAATACTCCAACCTCAACATTTGGCTCTTCAACAAAACTTTCTGATCTCATTAGTGAGAATGAGCTATTATAGATACTACAGTATTATCACTTTAGCTACTTGCACTTTGAAGGTGTTTTTCACATATAGGTGTATTCACACTTTAGTAAGAAAAATAAAAACAAAACACTTCACTGTTATTTTTATTAGGACTGATTTGATTTTAGCCAGATCTCATACAAAGCTAATATCAAACTTGCTAAATTCCTAGAAGAATGAATTAACATGGGGAAAACATGAGTAATGAGACTGACCAATTATATGTGATGGGAATTAAGTCTTTTAGGAACAAAATTGATAAGAGAAATCACTTTGATATCATGAATTTTATGTAGTTTTAAAGTCATCAGAGCATAGATAATGTTCTGTGACTTGACATTATCTTCATCTAGAAATATTATGTTACATGAAATTTGCAACTTCCTGAAAATTGCCATGTGATTGTTTTAATAGATTGAACCAAATATCAAATGAATCAAGAACACATCAATACTTTCCTTAAAGAAACTATCATCCTAGTGGCCTAAATGGTCACCATTTACTTTATAAATTTTAGAACAGCAGAACTTGAAAAGTAACCTACTTTATCTATACCAACCAGAGACGCAGAGAGAATGTGTGTCTTGCAAAAATCACAAGATAGAATAAGGCCAGAATCCTGGTCTTTTTTGAGTTCAGGTTAGCATTAAATTAATTCCAATACAACTGCCTTCAGTATTTTCTTATATAGCTTTCTTCATATGGATTTTAAACAATATATTTAATAAAACAGGAAAATAGTCAAAAATTGTTTTTCTTGTTTTTGCATATCAAAGTAAAAATTCCATGGTTGTTCTTTTATAATTTAAAAGTGAAAATGACTACTTTTATTTCTGTTAACAAATTTCTCTAAAACATTTGTCAAAAGGCAGTGGGTTAATTAATTAAAGCTCATTTCTGGTTATACTTGTTATTTTTACTACATAATGGTTTCTGCTCATACTATTTTGTAAACTAACTTTTATTAGGAACAATATGTAAAATATAAGTAAAAAGTTAACACCACACTTATACAGATTTTTACATTTATTTATTCAGAATCTGTTTATGTAAAAATTTATTAAAAACTTTTAAATTTTGCTGATAGACTATTTCTGCAAGAATATATGAGAAATTGCATAACATGGTTCTCTCTGGTAGGTAAACTTAATGCCTAGGGATAGGAGACTACATATCCTTTTGTTTTTTTTAAAAAAAAAGCATTCTCATCATTTTACCATTTAAAACCAAACAACAATAAGAAAACATTTTTCAGAATGTTGTGTGGTCATGGCATGTCAGCATTTCACAATTTATTTTAGCATAATCAATTTACTTAGTAAGATATTATAATATAAATTATTTGATAACAATAAAAACTAAAAATATGTAGACTAAGGTGTATTTCATCTACAATATAAGCCTCATAATACTGTGGAAAAAAGTTAAAGAACCAATATGGGTTTATAAATATTTATCTCTCTATGCACTAGATGATTTCACAGGGAAGAAATTTCCAGGTCAAAATAATTTTATTTTTAAGATTTAGATCAGACATGCATTAATTTACTTAACCAACTTATTTTATTTAGGCACTGAACCTGTTTAATTTGGGCCACATTCACATTAATTACTATTTTTAACTACGCTTTTAAAGTTAAGGAATAGAAAATCAAAAAAATGTAATGCAAGCTTTTGTCTTGGCTCACTGCTTATTAACAAGGAAAACTTCAGCAGATGATCTAACTTCTTTGAACCTGGTATTTCAAACATAGAAAACGAAGCCCATAAACACTTGCTTTGTGAAAGTTATTATCATATATAGACATATAAATGCAACTAGAGATGCAGCATATGTTAGCCAATTCATTTCCTCCCCTGCCTCATTATACATTTTACAAATTAGAAAACCAAAACCCAGAAAAATTGAAGTGACTTTTCCAGTGATGGCCAGTGCCAGAGCTGGGACTCTAACCAATGAGTACTCTCACTAAGTAGCTCATTTTGTCCTTTTCATTCTAACATAGTCATTGAGGATAAGTGGGTGGAGCATGGCAAGAAATTATGCACAAACAAAAACTTCTGACTAAACAGGGAATGGTTATGCATGTCTAAGGTTAGGTACCCTGAAATATTCAGTTAATGCCCCCCTCTTTACTTGAATTTGACTCTATCAGGCTGGATGTTATCTCTGGCGGGAGAGGGGAAGAAATATCCGACTGCTTGGAAAGGTTTCTTACATTCACGTTTTATTTTTCTTCTAGTCTTCTGAGTTCCATTAACAAGGTTTTTGGTTATCGTCAAAGGGAAAGTTTTAATACATGTAAACATTTTTCACATCAGGCATTTTTCCTGGCTTTACGAAGTGCCAGCTAGATGAGCATTACTTTCCAGAAAGCGGAGAAGCCAATGCTAACTGAATCCACTGCCTACATCCAGGAAGGTGCATGAGCCAGAAATTCAAAATCCTTGGTGTCAAGTGTTCCCCAACCTTTGGGGTGAGAACTTTGAGATGTTTCTGTCTTCTCTCCTATCACCCACTCATTACAAAACATTCCCCCGAAGAGAAAAATAAAAACTCTGCTGTTAAGGACATAGATGATTGTTTAATGACAGAAAATGTCCGTGCAAGGGCTGGACAATATTCCTAACCTGATCTCTCCTTTTCTCTCAAACTGGATACATTCGTTTTAGGCCTTTAACAGACTAAATGGCTCTAGATCAACAGGCTCCGGTAGGCAATTTCTGAGATTCTAGCTGAGTTTCATTTTCCTTTGGGCCTTTTCGCAAGTGTCCACATATCCCGCAATAAATAAATAAACGCACACACACACACACATACACACACAAACTAGGGAAAAGTCATATACAGCATATTTTTAAAACTTGCAGAGGTGAAGGGCCGCTATTTCCTGCTGGGTAATGTCCTGCTTTTCCTCGTTTCACAAACAAAACCCGGATGTGACTTGGAAACGGAAAAAAAGGTGGGGGGAGGGACAAAAAGTAACACTTTTGCTGTCCCCAGCCCCGCGGCCCAGCCGGCCGGTCCCCCGCGGGCGTGGCAGGGTCCTGAGCCAGGGCGCGCCCGGGCCAGCATCCCTGCGGAGGATCCAGCAGCTGGGACCGCGTCTCCAGCTGAACCCTAACCCAGCACCCGGGCGGGCCTCCCGGGGGGGTTGTGAGGTCTTGAGAAAAGGAAAACGGATTGTGGAGTGCCCAGGACGCGGGAAGAGCTGGCGTGACGAGGCGTCCCGCAGGAAGCCGAGCCCCCGGGGAGCCGGCGGCGCTGCTCGGGCGGGCGGGCGCGCGGCCAGGCCCGCAGCTATTTCGGGACGCGCCGCGGATCGCAGCACTTCCAGCGGCTCCCCTCTCCCCGCCAGCCCGGGACCCAGTTCTGGGGCGAAAATGCCTGCGCTTCACATCGAAGATTTGCCAGAGAAGGAAAAACTGAAGATGGAAGTTGAGCAACTTCGCAAAGAAGTGAAGTTGCAGAGACAGCAGGTAAATGGACTGTTCCAGAATATTTTCTTCTCTGAAATGAACCAGGGTCAGCCTTTCCTGGTTAGTTCAGTAAAAAACGAACAATTTTTTGTTTGTTCGTTGTTCTTTCCTGGTAGCTTTTCCTGAAGTGGGGCTTTGGCAGTGCCTGGGAAATGCCACTTGATATGGCAAAATCATAGGAGGTAAAGGAGAGAGCAAGGATCCCATGAGGAATTCAAAGCCAGATGTCCTAACAACATTTAAGGAGCCTAGAATGTGGGAAACAGACAAGAAATCTTGCTTTTTATTAGACAGCTGGTTTTAAAAGCTCAATTCTAGGAAAAAGGCATATGGCACTTGGGCCTTTGATCTTTCACGTTACTGGAAAGGATGGTATTTGAAAGAACTATTCTGAAATCACATTTTAAATAAAGTCTCACAACTATGCTGCTTAGTTTTGAATTTCACCGGTGGTCTTTAGTGATGTGCTAAGAACAGTCTGCTGGAGCTTGGGAGCAAACTATTAGAATTTCTATTTTTGTTAGTTTGTAAATTTCATCCGTTTATAATTTCCAGTTTATGTTTTATAAGTCTGCCTAAAGGATTAATACAGTAGCATCTGTATTTATTTATAAATAAATAATTATACATACACTGAGGTGCATATAAAAATTCATTTTAGTAATCACAATTTTAAAAATTTAGAGACCACTGATATGGATTACAATTTCAATGAGAACATATGTCCTAATATTCAGAATTCCCCACTGAAACTTGTTGGGGGTTTTGTAACTTTTTCTTAAATTTCTTACTGGTAATTGGGGCCTTCATTTAGACACTAATCTTTCTTCCTTCTTTTAACTCAATCAGGCAACCTGGAGTCTAGGAAAAGGCTTTTGGATAGATATGTATTAAAGGAAATTAATCTTTTCTCCACTGCAAGAAAATTTTAACTGATTTTATTTATGGTTTAGTACTAGGAAAAAAGAAAAGAAAAACAATGGAAATAAAAGTGTTGCAATGTGCCTTGCTGCTCAAGTTCTGATTAATCTGTTCACAAGTGCTTTTTTACTATTGGGTGATGATTGGAAGATGAAGGTCTTTTTGGATTTTACTTCCTACATTTCTTTTCTCAAATTTAAACTTTTACTTTCAAATTCCTGCTCTTCTTAGATTTTGTACTGGAATGTTCTTTCTTTCCATGTTGAAGAGTTTGTTGCTTTAAAGATATCAATATGTTTAAAGGAAAAAAATGAAGTTACAATACCAAATTAATAAGCTTTTTCCTGAGACTTTAAGGGATCCACTTCATGCATGGCAAAGTTCCCTGTATAGCAAGTGTTGACCACTTAGATTTTTTCACACAGCAAACCTTAGAAGTTACATAGTAAACATAAATGTATATGTTGAAGTCAAGGAGTGCCTGTGTAAAGTTGGAATATCTTAATATTTGGTATCACTGTACAGAATTTACAGGGGAGAAAAAGAGACAAATAACTTATACCTATTTGAAGTTTCAAATTTAGTTATTGGCCAGGAACCTGGATGCAACTGACTGTGTGGAAATTAAACATATCATTCACCATCAGTTTCTCCCTGCCAGCCACCCCCACCCTTTGGGACACACCCTGCTGCATCAACTCTCCAACTCCAGAAACCCCAAGTGTGTGCCAGAGAGAGAAAAAACTTCAGGGATACATGTCTTTAGGAGCTAGAGGAAGCAGCATGACATTCAAGTCCTAATAATAGTATTCAAATATTTAATTATGCACTTGCAATTATAGATTATTAATGCTAGACAAGCGTTGTGGCTTTTAGAGATCTTTCAATCTCCTCACTTTGGGGATAAAGAAAAAAACCCCAAGTCCCAGAGAGACTAACCAGCTCCTCATTTGGGACCACAGAGATAGTGATAGGGCAGGTACTAAAATATGCTTCTCCTGATGCCTAGTTCACTATTCTGTCAGCAAATTGTTAATATCTGAGCTTTGTGCTCTGCTAAGGCCAAAGAGACAAAATTCACAAGTTGCATTCGGGCTTCAGCTACTTATTGGTCAAACATATCCTCTTGATAATAGAAGGAAATGCGTCAGAGAAGTAATTATCCACTTTTAGAGGTTACAGACCTCTTTGGAAACATAATGAAGAAGCTGCTAAAGAACAGATACAATGTATCGTACATGTATCTGGAATATGAATCTTATCCAGAAATTTCTCTGGGGCCACAGACCCCAGGTTATTATCAATTCTGATAATTCATTTAAAATGCACACACTATGAATGTCAACAACAATTGAGAGCAAATGTTACCTAAAAGAATGGTACTTGGAAAGATTTTATTTTGCCACATCTTAAGTCCCATAACTATATCACCTAGTTTTAAATTTTAGATCAGAGGCTTCCACACTGGTGTGCAAACAATAACCTTTTGGGGCATGGGAGTAAACTATTAACATTTCTATCTTTGTTTAGTTTTAAATCTCATCCTTTTATAATTTCCAGGTTATGTTTTATAATTATGCATGATATATTAGCACAGTAGTATCTGTACTTATTTATAGGTAAATAATTATATACATTTTGGGATACATATGCAAGCATGTTTTAGTGATAACCATTAAAACAGTTTGAGGTTACTATTATAGATTACAAATTAAATGGGAGCATTTTTCCAATTTTAATAGGTCTGCAGTGAAATTTGCTGGAGCTTCCATAATTTTTACTTCTAATTTCTTATGAGTAATACAGGCCTTCATTAAGACCCTAATCCTTTTTTTCTTTTTTTTTTTAATTCCTTATTTTTTAAAAATAAACTCACTCTTGCAACCTGTCTCTTAAGGATACACTTTTTGAAGAATCTATTCAATCCTTTCTCCAACGCAGAAAAAGTTTAGTCTCGGATAAGCTTAATAAGCCTGAAGTAAGTCTTTTATTATGATCATTTCCTTCCTTCATGCAGCAAGAAGGAATTCTGAGCAGAGACAGAGAGTAGGATATTTGGGCAATGCCACCCTTTCCAGAGTCAGGCTTTTTCCAATGCTTCTATAATTTCATGAAATTCCAGGAAATAGCAAATACTCATAAGAGAATGGTGGTATGTTACACCCCAAAACATTTGAAGATTATCTACTACTTCACCTGCTCATCAGCATGGAAAATTGAAAGCAGAGTGTGTTTTAGTTCCTAAAATATTGTAGACATGTCGTAATTGTATTTTAACAGGGGAAGGAAATCACATGAGGCAAAATGGATAAAAATTGCTGAGGCTGGTTTATTTAATACAGTGACTTTCAAATTTTTTGAGCCTGACCAGTAGTCAGAAATGCATTTTATATAGAGTGTATCATATATAAATAGAATAGAATAAAAAATATTAGAGTGCAGCACAGAGATTATATGTAAATTTTTTTAAAAAACTTTTAAAAGCTGGTTGTATTCAATGCTATTAATTTCACTAACGGATGGTGAAAAAGTTTAAACAACTCTGACCTCATCCACTCTTTTTTTTTTTTTTTCCCCTACTTAAGGTGTCTAAATGTTCAGAAGAAATAAAGAACTATATTGAAGAGCGTTCTGGAGAGGACCCCCTGGTGAAAGGAATCCCAGAAGACAAGAATCCCTTTAAAGAAAAAGGCAGCTGCATCATTTCATAAATAGCTCTGGGGAGAAACTTTATCCTCAGTGGAAGAACTAGTTTATTTTAGTTTTCCCAAATAAAACCAACATGCCTTTTAAGGAAGTAAAAATGAAAGTTAAAGGAGACTTTCTTAAGCACTGTATAGATAGAGTTATGTGTAAAAGCATATGTGCTTCTCAACTTTGCTCACTAGGCACCCTTTTTAAAAGGACAGAAAGTATCAGATGTACAAATAAGAACATTACTTGTGCATGACTCACTTCTTTCAGTATATTGCTTGATGCCTCAAATAAAGTTTTATCTTGGGAAAATGAGTGTCGGTGATTTAAGAAGGAATTTTTTCACGTATTAACTTTCATAATTCTCCCTGTAACTTTTTGAGTGTTTGGGATATGTATCAAAAGATTAGGTGATTTGATAGAGGAGATCTCCAATCCAGCTCTCTGTGTCACAGGTTTGCAATGCTGAGTGCTGACTTCTGGAATGTGTTTAATCTAACCTTAACTACTTACTATTCAAGAACTGAGCAGGTAGATGTCTTAACACCTTAAGGACCGCTCACGAGTTTTCTCCTGTTTCGCGCGTCATCTGTTAAGGACCGCTCACGAGTTTTCTCATTTTTCACTGTAGTTATAATGATTTAAATAACATGCAGTTTGCCCAAAAACGTGTGGTCCCTGGCATATGTCTTAGAGATTTCTATGCGGTACGAAAGGTGTACGTTGACAGGAGTCAGATCATCTGAGTCAGGAACCAGGCCAAGCCACAGCTACATTAGCATTTCCCCAGTTTGTCACCATTTAGACCTTGTTCAAAGTGTTCCTGTAGTAGTGGCCTTAGGAAAGGGGCTGTTTGGGGGATCAGAAAGAGCATGCTGCCTCCCTGCAGCACAGTGCCAGGCTAGCCCTGGCTTCGGGGGCTGGTACTTTTGCCTGCACAGAATTGCATCTCCCATGTGCTCTCCAGGTCGTGGACATGGCACTACTCCAGCCCTGTGGCATTGGCACGGACACTTGGATCTCTGCACCCACTCTTGCCAGACTTTTCCAGCAAGCCTGGGCCAGGCGCACCTCTTTTTCTTCTCCAAAGGGACCAGTGAATTTTTGCCCACTTTAAAAATTAATTTGCCTTTTTCTTACTGACTTGTAGGAATTCTTCATGTATTCTGACCATTCATCTTTTGTTGGTGATATGTGTTGTAAATACCTTCTCCCAATCCATGGCTTACGTTTTCACAGTGACCTTAGCTTCCATGGTTTTAGCTTGCAGGTGCATCATGCCAGAGTATGATGCCCGTTCAAGTTCTTCACAAAAGTACCTGCAGCACAGACCTCAAAGAAAGGGACCTTCCTTCCTCTCTTTGAGCATCCTTGCCCTCTGTCTTTTGGATACAAATTGTTCCAAGTTTGGGCCGAAAGGAAAACAAGCAAAAATCCTTGCTGGTTAACTCTACCTCAAATGGGCTTAATTCCTAACTTGCCCAGCAATTTTAAATGTGACTCCAGAAGCCCACATTTCTCCTTGATTAGATCTTTTCTCCACTTACACATGTAGGAGATCTTAATTATCAAGCCAGATATAGGTGCCTGTGACCTATAGCAGTTTCCTAAAGTATTTCAGTGTCCTTGCTCTGAAATTCCTTTCCTTTCCTTCTCTGAGAAGGAACAGGATACCCCAGGCTTTTGAAAAAGGAGGTTACACTAAACCAAGAGCAGGGACTATTTCCTTCAATTTCCTGCTGTTTTCCAAGTGATGACGTCAATTGAGATTACTGAGAGCCCAGGGATAATTTTAGCCCAAAGCATGATCTACTCCAAGGTAAGATTTAAGAACAATAAAAGTATATTTCTGCCAAGCATCATAAAACAATAAGTATTTGGAGCGTGTTACTATTATTAATCATTTAACAAGGCATAGGATTTTAGTACCTTGGAGCTTGTAAAGCTTTATTTTAGTGAACTGTTGCATTTCTTTTCATTTATAAAGTTTTCTTTTCTTGTATAAGAAAGCAAACATCTATTTCTGGCTACTGGTAAAATAGATCAAATCACCTGCTTCCTTCGTAAATGGCCAAGACAACACATTCATTCCCTAACTTCCTGAGAGTTGTGATTGCAAGGATATATCCTGAATTTCTATTAGACATATTCAGATATTCATTCATATACATCCCAAGTCCTAGCTTTTGCTCTTCATGTCTCTTTCAACCATATGACAAAACAGTCAGCTGACTTCTGTTTTTCCTTAATAAATATCTAATCTTGTAGGTATTTCTACCAAATCTAATTCTGTTATTTTCTTCTTACTATTTCATCATTGTAACTCAGCAAACACATAGAAGTAAAATAAAACCATTTCGTTTTTCAAATGTTTGCTAAAAACTTATTGGCTTGCATTAGGAAGAGAAAGAAAAATACGGCAACTAAATATTTGGATATGTTATAAATGTAACATTTAGGAAGTGAGAATTCAAGTAGAATTTAAGTAATGTGTTCAATTTCTTCCAAGTATGTAGTTCTGTAATCATTTACTATTTGATTACAAATACTTACCATGCATGCTTTGAGTATTAAGAGTTAAGTTCTATGAAGTCACATTAAATCAGAAAAATGGGGCTTTTCAATTTCTAAGCAGAATCTACCTTATAAGCTCCCTCACACCTGATATTGTAAGACAACTTATTTTTGTATATTGAATACAAATTAGTATCTCATTATTATCTAAATTCGCATTTCCTTGATTTCCAGTGAATTTTAGTCAATTTTTCATGTACGTCAATTTTCTGTTTTGAAGTTGCCTGTTCTCATCCTTTGCCGATTTAAAAAATTAGTTTGCCTTTTTCTTATTGGGTTGTATGTACTCTTTATATAATCTGTCCATGCATCCTTTGTTGGTAATACATGTTGGAAATACCTTCCCCTATTCCATGGCTTAACTTTTCACTTTGTCATTATCTATTGACAAATAAAAGATTTGTAATTTGTTAAATTTTTTTATTTTGAAATAATTATAAATTCACAGGAGGTTTCAAACAGATGTATAGGGACATCTATTGCACTCTTCCCCTAACCTCCTCTAAAATTAATGTTTTATACAAAAATTGTACAATATCAAAACCAAGAAATTAACATTCTACATCTATAGTGCTTATTCAGATTTCAACAGTTATAGCTGTATTCCTGTGTGTGTGTGTATGTGTGTGTGTTTCTGTATAGCTCTGTGCAATTTTGTCATTTGTAGCCTGTGTACCCACCACCACAATCAAGATAATCAACTGGATTATCACAAGACTCTACTTATTGCTCTACAGTCACACAAAGATGCCCTTGCATCTTTAATCCCTAACAACCATGAATTTGTCCTCCCCCTCTATAATCAAATGAAGCATGCTAAGTAAATTAAATCACACAATAGATATCCTTTTGAGATTGGCTTTTATCATTCAGCATAATTTTCTTGTGGTTCATCCCAGTTGTTGTATGTATCAATAGTATATTCATTTTTATCATTGAATAGTATTACATACTATAGATGTGCCATGGTTTAACAATACACCCATTGATGGACATCTGGGTTGTTTTCAGTATGGGGTTATTACAAATAAAGGTGTTATGAACATTCATGTACAGATTTTTTGTACGAAAATAAGTCTTTATCTGGAATAAATTCTCAGAAATACATTTGCTGGGTTCTATGGTAGATTCATGTTTAATTTTTAAAGAAACTGCCAAACTGTTTTCCAGATTGGTTGTCCTACTTTACAGTCAGTCCCATAGGCAATGTATGAGCAATCCAGTTTCTACACATCCCTATCAGCATTTGATGTTAGCACTATTACTCATCTTATCCATTCTGATAGGTATATAGTCATATCTCATTATGGTTTTAATTTTTGCTTCTCTAATGGCTAATTATTTTGACCTTTTTTCATATGCTTATTTACCATCTTTATATCCTCTTTGATGAAATACGTGTGCATGTGTTTTGGTTATTTTCTAATTTATTTTAATGTTGAATTTTGAGAGTTCTTTTTATATTTGAGATACAAGGCCTTGGTTGATTTGTAAATATTTTCTCCCAAATCCAGATTTGTTTTTTTAACCTCTCAACATTTTTTCCCCCATGGAATAATTTTTTTTAACTTGATGAAGTCTAATTTATCAATTTTTTTCTCTTATGGATCATATTTTTGGTATCAAATCTAAGAACTATTTGCCTACTCTTAGTCCCAAAGACTGTTTTCTATGTTTCTTTTAAAAGTTTTATAATTCTATGTTTTATATTTAAGTACATGATCCATTTTGAGTTAATTTTTGTGTGAGGTATGAAGTTTAGATAGATGTCTTATTTATTTGTTTGTTTATTTGTTTTGTCAATGGATGACTAATTGCTCTAGCATTATTTATTGAAAAGGCTTTCCTTCCTTTATTGAATTGATTTTGCTCTTTTTTCGAAAATTAATTGGGCATATTTTTGTGTATCTATTTCTGGGTGTTCTTTTCTGTTCTATTATTTATGTGTCCATTCCTTTACCAGTTCCACACTGTCTTGATTTCTACAGTTACATAATAGGCAGTAACATCATAAAGAGAGACCCCTCGTACTTTATTCTTCCTTCTCAAAATTGTTTTGACTATTCTGTGGCCTTTCTCTTTCCATGTAAATTTTAGGACAAACTTGTCTGTGTCTACAAAGTAACTGGATGGTCCCAGCAGTAGAGTGGAGACGACAGAAGATAGAATCAGTGGACGTGAATGCAGGTCTATAAACAAAGAACAACTGAACAACAAAGAGGAAATAAGTTGAAAAAAAATGAGCAGATCCACAGGAATATGTAGGATCTGCCATTGGTATAATCAGAGTCCCAGGAATAAAAGGAGAAATGTGTGGGACTGAAAAAGTCATAAAAGAAAAATAAGGAATAAAAACTTCCAAAATTTGGTGAAAGATGTAAATTTAAAGATTCAAGAAGCTGAACAAACTACAAATATGATAAACCTGAAGAAATTGATACCTAGACATGTCATAACTAAACATCTTTACACTGAAAACCAAGTAAAAAAACTTTTAAAATACCAGCAATAAATGATACATTATGTATAAAGAAAGATGAATTTGAATTAAGTGGACTTCTCATCAGAAACCATGGAGGCCAGAAGGAAGAGGTGTGACATTTTTAAGTGCTAAAAGAAAAGTACTGTTAATATTGAATCTTATACCAGTGAAAATAAAGACATTCTCAGATAAAGGAAAACTAACAGAATTTGTTACTAGCAGACCTCTTGAAGAATGGCTATAGGAAGCTCTCGAAACAAAAAAAGAACCTATCAACAACAAAAAGGCTTATACCCTCAGGAAAAGAACAAAAGATAAAAAGTGAAAATTGAAGCAGACATTATAGACTATCATTCAAATTCTAAGTTTCTTTAATCTTATTTTATGGTTGAAACAAAAGATCTGATATGGTGTTCACTATATGTAGAGAAAATACATAGCACAACTATACTTAGAATGTGGAGAAAGTAAAAGGACTGAAGTAGAACAACTCTAGTTCTAATAAACAGTATTAGAAAAAATAATTGTACATAACAGATCTATTTCTGTACCTGGGTAGCTTGCTCTGGGAAAGAGAGCTGGGCTGTTTAAAGCAAAACATTCTAAAAGTGTAGCAAGTTGATTCAAGTCATAAGAGGTCCAGCCTAGTGGGGCAAAGACGTCATTAATCCACGTAACTACTTGGGAGAAGAGTCACTGGTCCTGGTTCATATGCTCTGGGCCACAGCTGGTGATCTGGGTTTTAGAAATAGAATGTCTGTTACAGATACATTAAGGAACTTGGGAGGAAATTGTGTTAGCTGCTGAGTGCAGACCAAGATAAAATCTCTCCTACAGGCAAGCTTAGCTTAAGATAATGCTGCAGGAAAGAGAGTTTTGGAGACAGGATGTGACAATCTGAGAGGCCAATATTATGGTCAAACCACTAAGTCTAAGATAGATGAGAAAACCCTGGACTCAATAGAAAAAGAGATGGGATAAAACAACTGTACTTGGATGAAAATAAGAATTATTAACCAAGTAGAATCTAGGACCTGACTGAGGTTAAGACTCCTGAGAGGATATCCACCTATGAATTAGAATCTGGACAATGCAAGGACAAGGACTTCTTTTCAGGAAAAAAAATTGAAAGCTAGGAGAGGAACATAAATTCATTATTTGTTATTTATAAGTGGGCCTAGTATCACTATCATGTTACTCTCCAGATGAATATTTAAAAAATATTATTTCACGTGAGCCAAAACGCAATATTATTTTATACAATAAGTCTGTGTTGTCATATGATGTAAATATAGATCTTTATTTCCATGCAACAAACATGTTCTACTCACAGGAAGCCCATTTAACACCGAATTAGATGTTAAGATTTTTTTGTCATATTCATTAATACCACAAATGTACTGTGCTTTCTTTAAACAGACTATACACACATAAACATATACACACATATTCATCAGTCGTATTGAAAAAGAAAAATAATGTTTTCCTTAAATCCAACAACAAAGTATGTATAATCAGCTACATTTAGGTAAAATTAATAAGAATTCTTTTCTATATGTGTTATGTAGAGAAAACAGAAGAAATAAGAAAATATTTTATGGTGATAACAATCATTATTACATTGATGATTATCTGCTCTTAGTAGGAATAAGAAATAGTAAAGCAGATGTCAGTGTTTGAATTGGAATTTCTACTTCCACAGAATGTAATTTTATTTTACCTTCCCTTTAAAATAGAAGCTCTTCAATAAGGAATACTTTGTTAATGCCTATCGAAATTATATTTACCTTTTTACCCACTGATTCCAGTTTGGCATTTATACCTGTTTACATATGAAATATATATATATAAGGTCATTTATACCTGTTTACATATGAAATATATATGTATAAGGTAATCACAGGCTGTGATGGCAAAAGATTAGAAATAACCCAGTGGACTTGACAAATAAGCTGTGATATATCTACACAACAAAATATTATGCAGCTATAAAAAAGGAAGAAGCTATTTCTGCATTAATATGAAGAGCGATCTCTAGAATTTATAGTTAATTGAATAAAAGGCATGATGCAGAAATATGTTACATTTTGTGCAATAAATGAGAAAAATAAGAAAAAATATCTGTTTATATTTGCTAAAAGAAACATTGGAAATTTATATAGGAAACCAATAAAAATTTCTACCTATTAGGGCTAATGTTGGGTAAAACCAGGTGGGAAAGGATGAGCTCAAGACCGCTCGTACATTTTTCTATAAAGTTTTGAATTTTTGACCTTGTGAATTTACTTGATTTAAAAAATAAGATTATTTTAAAAATAAAAAATAGAAGCAAATTTTATATTGGCATGTTTTAGGCTTTGGAGTATAAGTATATTTTGGTATTAATGTCCTGTGACTCAGAACTAAATTTGTGTACTCAACATTACCTGATTAGTAGTGTATTCTGATCCATTCTGCTTATTATGTTCCCAAGTAAGACAAAAATATTTAGTTAGTAATAGTTACATAATAGAAAAACAAAATTTATTGACTTCTATTCATTTAATCCATGTTTTTAGAATTAAATTGGCAATATTAATTGTAATAATAAGAACCTCAACAAGATTTTATATATGTGTCACACAGTCCCAGGATCAAAACTACAGTGAGTTAAATATAACTCTCATGGCAGTTAACTTGTATTCTCCTGCTGAATAATGATGGTGAGCATCTTTTCATGTACTTCTAAGACAATTATATATTTTCTCTTGTAAAGAGTTCAAATTTTTTGTCCAATTTTAAATTGGACTATTTACCTTCTTATTGAGTTGTAATAGTTCTTTATATATTTTGGATTCAAAATCACTGTTCAATATATGTATTGACACTAGTTTCTTCTAGCTTGTGGCTTGTCTTTTCATTTTGTTAATTGAGACTTTCAGGAGCAGAAGTTAACAATTTTTATGAAGTCCAGTTCATCATTTTTCTTTCTGGCTTGTGCTTTTCATATTTTACCTAAGAAACCTTTATCAATCTCAAGGCCATGGAAAATTTCTCACTTTTACTGCATTCGATTGTCCAAAGCAAGACACAAATCCAAACCAGATTCGAGGGAGAAAAAAAAAAAAAACGGATGCCCCTTCTTGAGTGGAGAAGCTGAAAAGTCACTTGGCAAGAGGTGTGAATATAAGGAAGGATGGAAAATTGGGTCATTTTGCAATCAATCCTCCTCATCAGGTAAAGATCTTGGTCTCGGCCATGGGCTGTGGAAACCGATTAAAATGACGAAGGAATATACAGGGAGCAGGGGGAGGGAAACTTCATTAGGATGAACCAGGAGGTTCTCTTGCTAAAGGCAGAAAGTGGGGATGGTCAGAGTACACATTCAGAAAGTAATTTGAATAGATGGGAGGGAGAAGATTTGAAATCTATTGTGAGAGAAGCATCAAAATGAGTTAGAGAGAGTTTCAGTGACTTGACAAAGTCACTCCAGCTAGTGTGGCAAAGCTTAACTGCACCTAGGAGAACATGAGCAGCCTCTCACTAAAAACTAACAAATTTGTAAAATTAGTTAAAATTGGAAAGCAGAAGACTTCAAGACCTGATTTTTGTCCCTTTCATGTCTTTTGTTACGAAGTAGAAAGAACCCCTGCAACTTGATCACCTCTTCAAACAGAAGGACTCATCTTCAATAGAGCCAAACTCAGTGGAGTTCCAAGCTTTTATTTCTGTTCCCATCACAGGTCAGTTAGTCTGGTGAGGATAAAGGCTACAATAAGCCAATTCTGCCAGTATTTCAAAAACTGATGTGTTGTACCCCTCTGCCATCCACGCACCCATAGCTCAGCCTCTGGGACAGCCTGTATTGCTTTCTAGCCTTTTCCTAATATTCAGTCTCAGATGGCAGACATGAGACAGACACTCAGAGAACTTGAGTTTGCTAGTTAATCTACTCCGTACTTCCCAAATTTTCTCCTGTTTCAGTTCTTCTGGCCACTCTGTATGAATTTGAACTTTTGAAGGAATTCTAATGATGTCTCTTTGGATACATGTCTGTATTGTAATGTGCCCTCCACCCTTGGTGCAATGTATTTTTCTTATTAAGGTTGAACAGTTTCTCTGTAAGCCTAATTAGTATTTCTCAGGCTTCTGATTCCTTTCACTATGCCAAAAGTTTCTAGCATAATTTCTCATCTTTTGCTATAGTTGAAAGGTACAGTTTATCTCAAAGGGAAGGAGTTTGCTAATACTTTTTGATTAATGAGTAACACAATCACAAGTTTGAGGACACACTAATCATGAACTTAAAGCATTGCAAAGCCTTGGTGAGTCCTTTGACTTGGTAGCTGGCCCTAGAAATATGAGATTCTTTTAACCTTTGTAGAAGGACATTTCCCAAAACAGTACTACAGATCTCCCTTTGAAAAATTTATCTGGGTGCCTGGAATCTAAAATTTGTAACATTATCATGCATTTGTGTAAACTAAAAAATGGGTATAAGGTTATGCATTTGTCATATACTGGAAGGGTTGTAAGGTAATATTATAAATGTATTTTCCTGAGGTTATAAATCATAATGGTACACTAAATCAAGGGCTGCCAAACTTTTTCTGTTAAGGGCCAGAGAGTAAATATTCTAGCCTCTGTAAGCCTACTATCTCTGTGGCAACTGCTTTAAGATGAAAGCACCAACAGACAATAAAATATGTAAACCGATGGGTGTGTCTGTGTTCCATTAAAACTATTTTTATAAAAACAAACAGCAGGCTGGATATGACCCCCAGGACATGTTCTGCTGACCCCTCCACTAGACAGTGTTTTTCAAACCACATGTTAGGACTCATTATAAGTGGTCAATTTAGTGGAATGCAACAAATATTTTGAATAAAATAAAATATAATATAATATCAGCATGTATTACATAGAAGAGTATTTGTCATATGAAACATATATGTATTCAAGTCAATATGTAAAAGTTATTTCTTTTTGTAGGCTCCAGTCAATGAAAGTTTGAGGGCTGCTGTTTAAGAGTGTTAGAGCTGAAGCCCAGCTTTTGAGAGTGTGTAGTAATGAATTTGTCCAAAGAGAAGTCTGGCCTTGGCCAGCAGGAGGTAATCTCTATGGCTCTTGAATGTCCTGCCTGATAAGAGTGTCTTTGTTTACCAGAGAGCTTTGGGCCATGCTAGGAAGTCTAACATGCAGCATCAGCTTGACCTCCAGAATCATGCAGTATCAGCTTCATCTCCTGAGAAGCTAGAGGCTGAGTTGCCCACGGAGCCCAAATAAAGACTACGGATACCGAGGTCAGGCGAGCTTGCCTGGTTGGCCATAGTCTGTGCATAGTGTCACATGTGGTTTCCAAGAGAGGATTGCTCTCCATGACTCCACTGGGAGAGGACAACTGGAAGCTCCCTGTTTAGAACTTTGTTGGACTCTGCTCCATGCATTTTTTCCCTTGGATGATTTTAATGTGTACTCTTTAGATTTAATAAGCTATAACTGGGAGTACAGCCTTCAGTGAGTTCTATTAATAGTTCTGTGAGTCTTTCTAGTGAGTTAGTGAGTCTAAGGGTTGCCTTGGGGATGTTGAACTTGCACTGGCATCATAAGGGAAGTCGGTCTCGTGGACTAGCTTCCCTCTAACTTCTAGGACAGATAACGAAACCATGAGCCAACGACCCTCACAAAGGTTGTGCAGCAAATTAGTGGCAAAGCCACAATAAAACATCAGGTTTGTAATTCCCGTGTTTAGAGGCTTCTGCCTGCTCTCGCACTTCTTCCTGTGGCTTGCCAACATTTGTTGAGTGAAATCTGACTTTGTGCCAAAGGCTTTGTATGCATTATCTTATTTTATCCTCGCAAGGATCCTATAAAATATGTACTTGGATTATCGCCTTTGTACGGTGACAACACTGAGGCTTGGAGAGCTTCAGTAATTTTCCCTGGGTTCGACAGGTTTTAAGTGATGGAAGAAAGATTCAAATCCAGGAAGTCTGATTCAGCTTGAATTCTTATTTTTTCACTGCTTAATATTGTTTCTTTGGATGTTGTACATTCTGTTCTTTCAAGAAGCTGAGTTTAATTTCTTTCACTTGGAACTGTCATGTTGCCTGGTTTATATGTACATAATAAAGAATTGCCTCAAATACATCTTTTGTATTTCCCTTAGTATATGGCATAGTTAACCCTTAATGAAGAGAGGTTGAAATAATCAATGAGGATAAAAAAAATGTAGGGAGTAGGGTTAGAGTCCCATGTACCTCCTTGGCCTTCCACATTATTGTTGACACCTTGGTTTTCTTCCTCTCCATCATTTCCTCCATCCTCTTCCTCTTCCTCCTTTCCCTCTTTCTTCTCTGTTCTCTCTCCCTGACTCTTTCTCTCACTTCCTCGAATTCTCATCCTTTATCACTATCATCATCATTGTTATTATTATTGCCAAAACCTGATTTGACTAATCTCAACCTCCTTTATTTTCTAAAATCTGAGTTAAATCAAAATTCCTGCTGAATGGGGTATTTGGTTGGGCTTTCCTTATATACAATTTACTACAATTCTTTCTCTGAGTGTTTTACTGCTATTTGCTACTCGCTGCAATCCAAACTTTTCTTATTTTTTAGTTCAGATTTTTTTAGTAAAGATATCTAGAAAAAATCTGGAAGGAGGAAAAAATTGAAAAATAGGCACAGTATAATTTCTGTTGGTATCATTTCTAATGCACTTAAATCTGAGATCAAGCTACTGTTTTGATTACATAATTCATAATTCAGGCCACTTAAAATTTCTACAAGAAAATTCCCTTTTGACATAAAACATTTATTTTTTTTATCTTGATTACAGATTATAGATAAGGAGATTCACTCATTTAGGCACCAGTGGGAAGAAGAGGCATGTTTTCCTGTTTCTCAGTTGTTTAATATTCTAGGAAAAGCTGGATTCTTGGGGATGAATAAGCCAGCAAGTAATGGGTAAGCACAACACTAACGGTGACTTCTATTTGTATGGTCTTTTGGTGTTTTCTATGCACAGTCACGTTATTTCATTTGACCCTGAGAAGTAAGCAGAATAAATATCTTACCCCATGACTTCCCTGATAAATAGTTTGTCAAGCATCCTTGCTCATATTTTAATCATTTGTAGTTCCCCCAAAGCCAGTTTGTCCTGTACTTCCTGAGGTTTGTGATCTTCTTAAAAATTGTCAGGGGAGATGACAATTTTCATCCTGGAGATGAGAAAATTAAGCCCCAGGTTAAGGGATTTCCTGTGGTCATGTATCTAATCAGGACTTCTAACTTTAAATCCCATGTTTTCCCACCATGCAGTGTCCTCACTCTGTTTAAATAAATATACTCAGTGGGCATGTTACTTTTTCAAATATTCATTTTCCTTAAACCAAGTGTTCTTAACCCATAATCTACATGGGTATATGTGAATGGGTTTCAGGAGTCAATGAACCTTCTGAAATATAACTTAAAATGCTGCATGTATGTGCTTCTCCCCCGTTGCCCTCCTCCATAAGACAATCTACTCTTGTCATCTCTAAAGTGTCAGTAAAACAAAAATAGTCAGGATCCTATACCTCAGGAGAGAGATTTCCTGTATCCCTTTCCCATATGAAAGGGATTGCTTCTGCCTTTAGTTTAGACCCTGTTGCTGTGTCACTGTGTTGGGGACTTGCAGAAGACCAGGAGCTCTTACCACTATATGCCTTCCACAGGGCCTTGTCCACCTTCCATTCCATGGTAACCAAACTGACCCATCTTCTCAATCATTTCCTCCCATTAGCTTTTCCTATCATCACAATCAGTTAATGAGGCTGCACCTTCTTCCATCACATTTTTTTAATGAACCAAGGGGCTCCCCACTATCGCATTCTGATCACTGGGTGCTGCCTTCACTTACTAATGTTTGAAGGTTACGCCATCCGCTCTCCTTGGATGCAGTCTCCTGCTAACCTGGCTTCTTCCTTGATGACAATGGCACACAGCTCAGAGACCTCAACTCTGCCCTTCCCTCCATCCCCTGCCAACTTCAAAGTCTAAGATGATGACTCTTTCAACATTTCACCCTTAGAACTTTTCAGCCTCCCTAACTAAGTGGTTACAAATCTAGTTGTGCACGTCCCACCATTCCATTGTACAGTGCTACTTTAAAGTGTTAAAATATTAGTATTTCTGTTGGTAAATCACCAATTTGGGATATTAATAATTTTTGTCTAAAGCCCAGAGAGTATTAAAAATTTGAACAAAATGTGCTTTTGAATGTGACACCAATCCATAGTGTCAGAAGCAAAGGTTGTGGCTGTTCTTGAGTGTGTGACATGACTGGAAGGGGAACATGAAGGGGTCATCTGCGATGCTGCCAATATTTTGGTGTTGAGGGGGGTCCCTGGTAACATGGTTCTGTTCACTTTGTGAAAACACCCTGTGCCTTGTGCTGTATGCTCTTACTATATGTACACTTTCACTTTTGCTAAGAAAGTATTCTGGCCTCCTAGCTATCTAACAGCTCCTTCCCTTTTAGCTATCTGACAGCTATTTTTGTTTTAAATCTGATTTCCTTGATTAATAGTTCATCAAGCATCCTTTCTCATAATTTAGTCATTTGCAATTCCCCCAAAGCCAGTTTGTCCTGTACTTCCTGAGGTTTGTGATAGGATCTTCTTAAAAATTGTCAGGGGAGGAACAATAAGGAGAATAGGAGAGTGTGTGGTTGGGGGTTATGGGAGTACAAGGGAGTAATAAGGGTGGGAGGTCATTGCCTTGTCTAATTCCCATACCGTCTCTGTAGACTGATTAATGATGCGCTTCACTCTCATCTCTTCTTATTCTAATCCTGATAAATTGTCAAGGGTCTGACCCCTGGTGCTCTCAGATGATTTATTTAAGCCAGGACTTATTTTTATCAATCATCTAAGCCAGAGGTCAAAGGCACCTCAGTCCCAGACCCTGACCCTCTTTCAGGGAGAGCAGCACCTTGGGCAGAATGTAGAATATGATGACGACCACCTCTTGCTTTATGATAAATTATGAATTTCAATATCAAAATACCAGTATTGTCGTTTTATTCAATGCTGCAGTTGCTACCGAGTTTCCTTTAACTTCCCTTCCTATTTGCCTCTGCCAACACTGGCTTATCTTAAAATTCTTCCATTTTCAATATCCCAGACTTGTGAATTTTCCAAGCCTCTGTCTCTCCCTCTCTCTTATATAAACCTCGTATAGAATATTTGTCCACATCCTCCTCTCTGGTCCCTCTGCTTCTCCTGATTTTTCCCCACATTCTGAGTTTCTTTTTCTCAATCATCCTGCACCAGGCGGTGAGCCATTTTGACATCATACTTGTGTCACTCCAGCGTCAGTTCCTGTCACACTGTTCTTTACGATTCCTGGACTTACTTTCTCAAGGTCCCCTCTGGTTCTGAATTCTACTCAACTCATCCCTCCAGCCCACTCACATTTCACCTCTTGCTGCTATTCTCTTCTGAATCTTTTCTTCATTTCCCCAAAACTGTCTTCACAAGGCATTTCTATATGCAGCAAATATTGGTCATGACTTGGGTGAAGAGGAGTCTGCAAAGTACCCACTCACCACTCTTTAAAAAAAAAAAAAATTCTGTCAAGGCTGCCTCTATATCTTCTTAACAAGTAGGAGTGGAACAAAGTGCTTAGGAATCCATCATTGACACATTCATCTGTAATTAAATCTCTGCCCCACCATCTGAGTTAATTTCCCCCTTGCTTTCAAATTTCACCTCCAACTCCACTCCTGTCCTGTCTTAGCCAGTCTTGGTTTGGAAACTGCCCCTTGCCCTCAGCCTGCATCTTGACTTGCTTACTGGAGTTGCCCCTTGGGTGCCACCTCTCCCTCCACAGCAAATTCCTGGCACCAACTCATTCCTAATTATTGGCCTTTCCTCTCAGACTTTGTTTTGGGTAACTCTATTTCCCCCCGCATGTCCTTGCTGGTGCAGGAACCTTTGCCCAATTCTACCCCCAGCTGCCTTTCCTCTTGGCCAGCTCATGGCCAAGAGATGGTTTAGGAGGGTTTAATTAGAACTGGCTCCTCCATGGAAGCTGTCGTGTCCCTTTCCCTCTTCTCCCTCGCCCGCTCTACCTTCCATCCTTCCTCCATTCTGTCAGCCAAAATGTACTGAATGTGGAACAGCTACCTTTCAGTACTAAAGATACAGGGATATATAAGTCCATGTCTGCTTTCTGGAGCTCATAGGCCAATGGAGAAGACAACTAATTAGGTCATTATACATGATGGGGAGGAAGGTCTTCACTGGTTTGAAGTAACAGTATGATAATATTTTTTTCTCATTAACTTGTTCAAGTTCCTAAATTATTAATAGAAAGTATATACTTTTCACTTGAACCTTAATTGTTCATTCCAAAATTTTAAGAGTCCTAGGGCCTTGTTTAGTCCCAAATGGGACCAGTTGCTCTGTCGAGGATAGAGAAATGAAACATCTGATCAGTTTACATTATCTGTTGCTTCTGAATAGTCCAGTCGAAGCTTCTCCATTTTTCAGTAATGTGCTTGCTAAGCTGAATCCTGATTTTTCAAGCTTAGGCTCAAAATTTTGACTCCCTTTCTTGACTCACACATGTGCTTAAAGCTACTCACCAAAGGTCAATACATATCCAGGACAGATGGCACCTGAGGGCCAGACACTGTCCTAGACACTCCACAATGGAGCCCAAGTCACCAATGCATCATGGATCCTGCCCTTCTAGTGCATTTCTCTGTGGGACTCTTGGCATCTTTTCTTGCCAGCCAACTTTGTGTTACATTGGACCGACCCAGTCTTGGGGAGCAGAAGTCCCTTCCCTCCCATAAGTGTCTGAGTCTCTTATGCAAATTGGTTTACTTCCTCCCCAGTGATCAGCTTTGGGCACGAACAGGTAATATGAACAGCCTTCCTTAGAACACATCAGTGGATCCTAGGGCCATGTATTAATAATTGATGGAAGAGAGAGCTCAAAAATTAGTCTTTCCAGAATAAAATAGGTCTGTGAGTAATTTATTTTTGCCTACAGGCAGAAAAGGGGTGTGTGCTTCTGGTACTAGTCACTCCATTACATGTAAGATAGTGCAGTAAGAAAGTGATAAAAATTGGCGTGAGATCCCACAGCCTCTCCCCAGGAAGACGACCATCCCTGTCTTATCATAGTCTCAAGTTCCATCTGTGCTCAGGATGCTGCCTACATGTGGGGAAAACCTGACTTATCCCTGCTATACACTGGGGTTCTTTTTCTTCTCATTTTTAACCATCCTTTACTTCTCATTCAAAGTCTTCACTGCATCATTTACACACTTTTACTCTTCTCTTCCAGTGTCCAGTTCTACTGCAGTCTATCATCTTGCTGGCCAATGTCCTATGCCTCTACTCAGCAGAAAAGTTTGAGAACATCAGATGCACATTCATTTACTTTTTCTCCTTCCTACATTAGAATGTGTGAAATGTTCACCTTTCTTTCTTGGTCTCTCTCTTTTATGATGGAGATGCAAGTGTTGCTCTTTTTTGCTAAGCCTGTTTTCTTTGAGCTCTTGTATCCCTGGTCTCCTGGGACCTACGTGTCCAAGTTATACCTTCTCTCTTAGATTTTTCTCTCTCTGGGCCTCAATTTATAATCAGTTTCCTTTTTTTTTTTTTTTTTGCCTAAAATTTTGATTTGCACAATCTATTCAAATCAATAACAACCATTATTATAATAAAACAAAAGGAGAAACTTTCTCTTATTCCTGCTTCCTGTGAGAGCCAATACCCTCCATGCTTTTATTCAGTTTCACACTTTTTAGAGCATTGCTTGTACCATTTGCCTTTCTCCATTCTTTACTAATTAGTCATTCTTTGAAATCTTGCAATCTCATTTCTATTCTCACTACCAACTTTCTCCCTGTGACTTTCCAACTGCCAAGTCCAGTGCATTTAAATTCTTATTCACTCATGACCTTCAATATCATTGGACACTCATTTCCACTGAAAGCCCTTTTCTCCTTTGACATTGAAAACTCACCCCTCCATGCTTCTCTGCCTGCCTCTGATACTTGGAGCTTTCCCAACTTGTTTGCTAGCAACCCCTTCCAGGTTCTTATACACAGACATACCAAGACCCCAGCCCTTTACTCTTCTCTCTTTATCCCTCCCATGAGGAATCTCACCACCAATCCAATAACACACCTCCCCTTTCAGAAACCCTCAATGGCCTTATTTTACCTCCTGATAGAAGTACAAATTACTTAGTTTGGCTTCATGGTTCTACAACATACAGTTTGAATCTACCATGCCTTCTCCCTTTGTTCTTCTGTATATACCTACACAGGGACTGCTGGTTGATAGCTAAGTAAGTCTTAAGCTTCTCTGCCTCCCAATCATTGCAATAGTATTTACTCTGTCTGAAACATCCCCTGTCAAAGTGGCCCCAGGGCTAGAATGCAGACAGTTCAAGGGCACTAAAACTACTTGTGGGATATTCAAATAAAGAACTTGCTTAGGAATTAGACTTTCTTGATATATTATTCTTAAACAACAAGTTCCTTTTTTTATTCTGGCTAATCTTTTAAACGAGTCTCCATTTTTCAGAAGAGAAAAAAAATCTGTTGTCTTCCACTTAAGAAAATGTCTCATGATATTAGAAAGCAAGTTTATTTCTTTTGTGGATTAAGAATATAAAAATGACTACCACATACTTTATTTTTCAGTGAGAAAGGTAAAACAATATTAGAATAATGTTCTTCACTTGTTTTGTTTTGTTCTAATATTTAATTCCCACAATATACTGTGTGCTAAAGCACTGGACTGTGTCTTACAGCGGAGTCTGTGGGTGGCATACGGTTTATGACTATGTCAGTGAAAGCATGGCCACACCGTTGACTGGTTTGGCTTAGACAGTAGGAAACATCTGGTAGTTTCCTGATATTTATCAAGACAGAACGTGCTTCCTTTAAAAACAGCTTCACATGAACAATGCACTACATAATAGCAGAAGAATTTTATAACATAAGCAGAGAAAACAATAATGTGACTATTAGATGTAGAAATTAGTTTTGACAGTGTTAATCAAAAAGTTAATTATACTCTAGAAATATGTCAGTGCTTATATCCTTAATAGGCTATGTTTAATAAAAGGATGAACCTTTCTGATTTTTTTCTTATAACTAATTTCTATCTCGTGTGTAAATTGAGGCCTTGAAGCAAATGAAGAGGATTGCTGCTCCCCAAACACACTCTGCCTTCTTCCTGGGTCCACTAGTTCATATTTGCATCATTGAAGGTATTCTGCATGGTGACCTTATCTACCTCATCTACAAAGACCTCTCTATATATAGATACTGTCACTCTCTTCTCTCCCTACCATCATCTCCCACTTCATCCCATTAAAAATAATACATTTTGAAAGCTATTTAATCCAGAATAGAGTATTTCTTTCTGCTGAAAAGAATATCAGAAAACTATTATGAGATAGTCCCCAAAATTTTGGTTTATACTTCTTTGAATGTAAAGTTCAAATGTATTTATAAGCCAGGACAAGATGAACTTGGAATAAAGGAGCAAACATGAAATCTGAAAACAAATTAAAGAATTGAGTGGAGTCTGATTTTCCTGTCTGAACTCTATAGGTTTCAAAAGCCAAGTTCCAAAGTTCAAATCTTTCAGCTAAGGAATCTTAAAGTAGGGTGGCTTTGTCTGACTTTTCTACTTTCATATAAACCTATGATGGATATCTAAATGCTGCCTTGCTTCTGATCCGTATGTCAGAAAATTGGACTAAATAACTTATAGTTATGGTTCCTGAGTTAGCAAATATATCAACCCTTTGTGCTTCGCCCAAAGTAGACATTGCTAATGAATCACAGGGTGCTCTCCTGCTGAGCTAGAACCGGCCTCATAATCCTTTCTAATAGCACTGCAGGTTTACTAATCAATTGGAGTTGACATGACGTATTAAACCTATTTGCTTTCCTAGGTTTAGACTTTTATAAATATAACAGATACAACAAGCATTTGGGCAAAACCTATCATTAATCACTTTCCAAAAGAAATGCTGAAAAACAGTTTTGGCAGCCCCTCCTTTCTGTCTAATACATGGTTCTTTTTGGAGACAAATAACTGTGTGTGATCTGATTCCTCCCTTATCTTTCTTTTCCAACAGTACCTGCAAACTTTATCTCATCCAGTTTGAATAGACTTCTGAAACATCACTCTCAGGTCTTCACAACTAATCTGTTTCCAACCATTATATAAACTTCGACCTCCTAGGACAAAATGTCCTTCCTTTTTTCTGTAACGTATCTTTCCCTTTCCCTTAATTTTTTTAGTTTCTTCCATCCTCCAAAATGTTTATCAGTTCATTACTTCTTTGCCATATTATGTCTCCTTTCTCCAATAGTTGCCCCTCCCCATCGTACAAAAATGCAAAAAATGCTGCCCATTTTTCTTTGGCCTTAACCAAGCAAGCAAAAACATAAACTTTTAACCAGTTTTACTCCCTACTTAAACTAGTATGTACTAACATTTTCCCCCACCTTTAACCACAACATTTCTTAAAAGACCAGGCTGCTTCATCAATCTCTTCTTAATTCCTCTCAAGGATTAAAAAATCTTGGAATTTGCCAAATGCTTTCCGCTCCCCTTGGCTTCTCAGAAGCATTCTTGGTATGTTCCCTTTGTCTGGCTTATCTGGCCCTGCACAAATTCAATTTCTTCTTTGCCTGTTCTCTTTTGGTTTCCTTCCTTAATATTTTATGTACTTCCTAAGGTCTCATCCTTGACCTTCTTCTTTCTCCTCCTCTACATCCTTCCCTTTGGAAAACTCAACTTTGAAAATTCCAGCTTATATCTCTTTATAACTTTCAAATTAATATGAGCATCCCAGGCTTCACTCTGAGATGTTAGTTTCACATTTTCAACTCCCCTTCTGGACATTAAATAGCGACTCTCTTTTTCCAATTACTTTCAACCATAAAGAGACTTTTTAACCTGAATTTTCATCTGCTGCATAGCATGCACACCAAATTTAGTTGCTGTCCTTCAGTATGTTTTCTGGGGCCCATTCTTCCTTCCAGTTCTCATTTTCCTCTTGATTAAAACCTTTATCACCCCAAAACAGAAAGCTTAAAATAGCTATATTCCAACTTCATATTCCAGCTTCTATGGTCTCTTTTCTTAAAACCACCTTCCATTAGCCCCCAAGGTTTGTCATCTTAAACCACTGTTTTAAAACCATATGTCTTTTGCTGAAAACCATCATGGAATTGCTGTTATCTACAGAGTGGGGACTGGGCTCCTTATCTGACTGCCAAATTCCTCCATGAGCTAAGCTTAACCTACCTTCAAGCTTGTGCTCATGTCAAACAGATTACTTGCTGTTTCCAAAATTTGTCTTGATCTTTTTAATTATAAGTTCGTGTCTTTGTTTTCCCACTTTCAGTTTCTGGAGTAATTTCCTCTACCTTTATACTTCACCTTTTAAAATTATACTTCATCTTTGACATCCAAATCAAACAACAATGCCAACATTCACCTTGAAGTAGAGATTTAGCCAGGTCCGGGTGGGGCACTGACTAAGAAAGAAAAAGAAGGAGGCAGTTGAGGGAAATCCTAGAAGGTGCATCAGATTCATGTCTAGTAGAGACATGGATACTGGCTAATGCCATGGAATTGCTTAGAGAGAGGTGCGAAACTGAGCAGAAGAGGGCCTAGGCCTGACCTAGAAGAAGGCCAACAATGACCTTGTGAGTAGGAGAGAATGAGCATGCAAAAAACACCAACATGCTGTGGTCAAATATAGAAGGAAAGCCAGGAGACTGTGATATAACACAAGTCAAAAGGTGACAAAATTTCAAGAGGGAGGTAGTGTCTGATATCATCAAAGGCTCCTGAGAAATCAAATGAGGTGAAAAACGAAAATAGGCAGTTGAATTTAGTGACATGGAGGTCACTGGGACCCTTGATGAGAGCTCTTTCAGTGGAGTGGTGAAGGGTCAGGACAGATTAGAGTTGGCTAGTGATGGGGAGATGAAGAAACAAACACAGCAAAAATATGCGCAATGTTTCTGACAAGTTTCTTGTACCTGAAGGAAAATGAGAGATCAAGCCTCTTTCTTGGGAGAGACTTAAAATATCTTAAAATCCATTGAAAATACTCAAGTTTAAGATAAAGTTAGAAATATTAAGGAGAAAAAAAATATTTGACTGTACAAAGTTCCTGCAAAGATGGGAAAGGATAGGTTCAGAAACACAGCCAGGATATTTAGCATTAGCAAGGAGGAGGGTCACCTTTTCCCTTGCAAAGAGAGAGACAGTAGACATGGGCAAGGAGAGAGAGAATGTGCATTTGGTGACTTAGGGCATGCAATTTGGACATGGAGGAAATGTCTGACTGAGGGCATCCATCTTCCCTGTGAGTGGTAGGCAGTGTCAACCACTAACACCAAGGAAGAAGTGAGAAGTAGCCAGGATGGGAATTTCAGCTGAATGTAAAAGGGTTGAAACAGTCACTGCAGAGTAGTGTGATCGCAAAGTTACATGAAAAATATTATTGGAATGCCAGCAAAGAATCTAAGCGAGGAGAGAATCAATAGGTGGATTTATTCAGGACTCTTGTTTTGAAAGAACAGTGTGATCAAAATACAGGGTCACAAGTACATCTACAATGTGGTCGAGAGTGTTAGTGGAATGTTGGATAGTAGAATATAAACTGTGAAGAGGAAAATGAAGGAAAAAGGAAGCCAATGTGTTTAACAAAAAAACTAAAAGAAAGAAGGAAAGAAAAGAAAGGCAGAAAGAGAAAAAGGGAAAGAAAGGAAATAAGAAAAGGAGCTGTAACTGGATTGGTGGTCTTGATGGTGTTTAAGAAGGATCTCACTTGCCTCATCTAATTACACCAGGTGGAGTTCTTTCTGCCTAGCCTTGCTGATCACAGTTGTTTGAACTGCTACCCTTCTGATGTTCTTGCCCATATACTGCCATGTATCAGCATGATGTCCTAGCTCCCCACTGCAAGCTGGTCGTGCAGTACACGTACCCACACACTTAGCCTTGCTCATGGTAGGTACTCAATAAATATTTGTTGAATGAATGAATGAGTGGGTAAGGGATGGAGGAAGGACAGATGGGATAAAAGTAAGGACAATATACTTTAGTTTCTCCTTTGTTCACAGCATGTTGTCAACACATATCTTACTGATTCCATTTCCTTTTCTTGCTACTTTGAAGAGTTAGTGGAAGGTATTTTAGCCTTTTATTGATCAGAAGATTGAAACATTAGATTAAGTCACTCAAACTAGCAAAACAAATGTTCTGTTTGTCCATTAAAATACATTCGTGCTTTCTTTTTATTCACAACATGAGTCTGAAAATTGTGAAATTGTCTAGTAATTACGATTCACTCCGCAGGGCTAGTCTGGGAATGAGTCATCTGCCTGTCTGGACAGTGAGAGACCATTATTTACGCGGATATGCTCTGCGGCGATGCCTGCAGCTGACCCCGAATGGTAGCAAATGTCTGCTTTTCCAATTTCTTTTTCGTTTCCTTCTTTAGGAAGAAAACAATTGAATGTGGCAAAACAGAAATACACTGAACATCACTGTTAAGATAACGGCTTTCTGAGTTTGTTGCTGATGACAGAAATGCTGTTCCTATTACACTAATCATTAACCATCCGCTGAAATATGAATTTTTCCACCTTTAGCTCCGAATCTGTAAAGAGTATGAGCAAATCCGATTTACTTTCTTTGCATTTTTTTTATTGCAGTTGTATTGATATCTTTCTGTTCAGTCACCCTTCTGTGACTTAAACTTATTTTATCCCTTTTTTCTTTCAGGATATTTTATGCATTGTCAAAGATACAGTGCAAAGTTTAAAATTTGAAAAAATAAACAACTGTGAACTACGTTACTAAGTGTTATTTTAATGACTGTACTGAATCAATAGCTGCTGTTTTATGACAGAATCAAGTGAATTTTTCACTTGCCCAGGTAATGTTTAAACATTAAAATAGCAGATCTATTAGTATTTGACTGAACACATCAAAGTTTGCATGCATGATGTCTATGGTCTAATTGAGGTAAGCAATATCACATCCTAAGAATAGAACTTCAGGCTGTTTTTCTTCAGGCTGTTTTAAGGCTACTTCTTCATCATAGAAATTATTATCATCATCATTGTCATAACCATCATCAAATCAGCTACCTCAAGGCCACTGTCATCACCAGGTAGTGATGCAGACTGAGTACCTCCTTTTATAAAGGCATCATGACAAGTGTGATTTAATGTATAATCCTTAAAAGGGACAAATTCTCCCCATTGCTTTCTTGCTGTTTACACATTTTCTGGAGATTTCCAGATTTCTGAAGAAGAGTTAGTGTGGTGTTGTATAAAAAGAAATGAGGAAAAGACTTGGATTCGGAGTAGTCTGGGCTCAAATCTTGGATGTACTGTCTATTTGCTTAATTCTGAATAGATTATTTTGGCTTTTTAAATCTCAATTTCCTCATCTGTAAATCAAGGATAATTGCCACCTGACATGATTCATTTATTCAACTTCTATTTTTTGGAAATCTAGTACATGCTAGGTCCTATGAGCAAGGTAAACACTTGGTGACTTTATGAAACCTACGGTTTAATGAAGACATTAAGCAAACGAGATTTTAATTTGAATGGTAGTATGTGCAATGTTTAAGAGCTGAAAATCTGGAGTCAGTCCACTTGGGTTCAAAATTCGGCTCTGCCACCTACTAGCTGCAGCACTTTAAATTGCCTGATCTCACTTCGACTAAGTCTCCTTATCTTTTTTTTTTTTTAACAACTTTAATTTTTAATAATGGAAACAATTTTGTCATTCCAGAAACAATTCAGGGGAGAAAAATCTTCCCTATAATAATAAACTTAAACTCATCAAAATTATAAATATTATAACTTCCTTACTTCAACAATTTAAAATGCTCCCCTGTAATACTACCCCTCCATTTAACATCTTTCCTGTACCATCACATATATTGAAGAGAAAACAGTATTATGGCAAAGCTTAGACAGTTTAATAAGGATTTGTACAATGATTTTTAAAAATATTTGGACTTAGTGGCCTTTTTCTTCTTTTATGCATTAAAAATGCTGCTGCCGTAACCAATGTTTAGGAAAGTATATCAGTCTTCAAGAACCATGAACTGACAGAATTTCAATACAGTAAGTTTTCCAAATTCTGTAAAATGGGCATATATAATATTGCAAAGGGCAAGGGTGAGGATTAAATGAATTATTATGGGTAAAGGTGTATCTTTTTCTTCTGATGAGAAAACTAAAGTTTGGAGAGCTTGAAATAAAGAATTAAGGGAAGTTCATAATTTTGAAGATCGTTTTTTAAGGAAGAAATACCCTCATTCTTCAGAAACTGAAAGCCAAGTGGAGAAGTGGGTTTTTGAATCTTAAGGTCTGTAGTGAGAACATTATTGGGACTCTAAGATCTAATTAGAACCACTGAGCCACCACCTAAATTTCTAGCGACATCTGATGCTGCACTATAAAGTCCAAGCCTCATTCAGACGGACATATAAAGTAGGAAAAAGCAAAAAGAAATCCCAATGCAGAGAACAGCTCAAATCCATACACATTCATTCTCTCTCATAAACACACAGTCACACAGTCAGAAACCTGTAGTGCTGCTGTGAAGATTTTCAGTCTATGAAAAGAGAAAAACATCATCCATTCTTTAGAGAGGAGGAAAATATTGAAAGTGTTTTTAAAAGAAGTTATGACTCGAAATCTCTTTTTTCCTGTATTAAAGTATTCAGAATGCCATTAAATCTCAAAACCAAATATAAATAAAACTTTCTTTAAAAAAGTAAAAAGCTAAGAAAAAAAATTTATCCAGTATCTAATTTTTGCCAGAATAAAAGCTATTTTATGTCATGTCTTAAATTTTCATAACATGTAGTTACTTGTAATGTCCATGACAAGACCAATGAAAATTTGTGTAATTACTTTTTTGCAAACTTTTTTGTAGTCCTTACTTTGTTCCAGGCACTGGTCTACGAGCACTGTATATAATGTTCCAGAGTTAAGTAGAAAGTTAGCTGTTGGTTTTTATATAGACTCCTTTGTTCAGATTTAGGATTTTCTCTTCTACTCCGACTTTGATGGGAGATTTTTAACAGCAATGGGTGTTAAATTTTGTCAAATACTTTATCTACATATATTAAATGGATCATGTAACATATTTATTTATTTCATTAATATTATGAATTACAAGGTTGATTGATTTTCTACTCTCAATCTAACTTGGCATTTCTGAGATAAACCTCACTTGGTCATGATGTATTACTTTTTTCTCTATTGTTACATTAAATTACATAATATTTTGTTAAACATTTTTATATATGAGTTCATGAAAGATATTGATCTATAGTTTTCTTATAATGTCTCTATCAGGCTGGTAGCAGGATTATGCAAACCTCCTGAAATTAGTTCAAAACTATTCCACTTTCCTTTATTTTCTAGAAAATATTTGTGTAGCATTTCTATTATTTCACCCTGGAAGTTTAACAAAATTAATAAGTGGAGATATCTGAGCCTGGTGCTATCTTTGTTTATGATGATTAATTCCATTTCTTCAATACAGTGGTTCTTAAGTTTTAGTATCATCAGAACCAGCTGGTAGGCTTGGTACTCCCTGGACAATGTGTGGGAGAAAAGAGACTCTTCTTTCCTCCCCTACCCATGGCAATCCTCTTTCGAATGCACAGGTGAAAATGGTTGGAAAGGATAAGTACAATTTAAATATTCAGTGAAAGATATTACATTTTTAGTGCAGGTGATTGTGCAAAGAACAAATTTATGGTTTATCTACCATATATATTCCCTTAAAAACAAAATAAAATTGGAACTATAGAAGAGAAAACCTAAACACTGTGCACTGAATTCAATTTACGCCCTGGATGTTGTACCTTAGGCTCTGAGCAAATGGAAATAATTTTAGTTTCATTGTGAGGCCGAAATATATAGTTGTCTGAAAGAAAATTTTTAGGTTCATACACATCCTAACATCCTAACATCCTAACAAGCCATTTTTACTCCTACACTTGCAGTGCATTTTTAACCCTTTATATAGTTATTGATTTCGGTCTAAAATAAATAAATAGACATTTTGAAAGACTGTTCGCATTCATCCCAATTTTACTGATTGCTTGACATCTTATAATTTCCTTGAGACTTACATTTTTGGTTCTTAATTCAAATGAGTTTGCCAGTGCTCTCTGCTTACTGATAAGACAATTATGTATTCTGCGTCTTGGTGTGCTTTCTGGTGATAAATTATATTATAATTGTCCCTGCCAGAGCTGCTTTAGTTAAGTGCCTGGTAGCACAAGTCATTTTCCTCCCTAAGGGTTTGTAACTTTACCCTTCTAAAATCTGTTTTTGTTATTCAGTTACTAATAGAATATGCATATTGGAGAAGGGCAACAACGGATATACCTAATAGTTAGACCTAGTCTCCATGGAGTCTTTATTTGATTAGAACTTTTATAAAGGAAAGGAGGAAATTCTCTATCCCCTTGTTAAAGAAAAAGCAATAAAGTTTTAGTGGATCATAACTGTTGTTTGAAAACATGGTTCGAAAAAATATGTTAAGGGGCAGAATTTATTCTGCGCCTGAATGTTCTTTCCCTCTTACACACTTAACAAATGTGTAGTCAGGAACCTGCTATTGGCTGTTTTCACACTGGTTCAACAGAGTTACCTAATAGAAAAAGAACTGGTGAGACATTAAAAAATGGGCTGTTCATCAAGACAAGTGATGTTAGAGACTGTCAGCATTGCACAGGTACAATATGCCACAACTTCTGCTGAAAACACAATTGAGTGCAGCCAATGGAACACAGAGGGATGGATGGAGTCATCCTGGCATGATGTAAGATAATAATGGAAAATGATAGGTATATATTTGAGGAGTTTTTACATATTTTATATAACACATCACAGCAAGAAGAGTTACAGGTAGAGAATTTACAGAAACATGCCTGTGCTAGTAACTAAATATAATACAAATAAGCAGGTTGTGCAAAAATCTACTCCTTTCACATTCTTAATGCTATTTTACCAATATCATTTAATTATTCTTCAATAATATAAATACTATGATTCATCAGAATGACTATGGAATCTGAAATTAGACAAAAGTGTATGTGAATCCTGTTTCCTACATAACACTGCACAATTACTTCTCTTCTTAGAGTTTTAGTTTCTTCATTCATAAAGTGAATGTGATAATATCTACCACACAGGGTTTCTTTGACAATTACATGTCATTTAAAGTACCTAATCCAACTCTACCATGTAGTATGTGTCTAATAAATACTAGATCCCTTCCCTATATAGCCTAATGAGAACAGTAAGTGGGAGAGGGTGCTTTGGATTAAATCAAGTATTTACTACTTCAAGACATACAGAACATAGTATTTAAAAGGCAGGAGGAGAAAAGCTGTACTTCAGGTGACATTTGCAACAGTTCTTGGCATGGAGATAGAGAGTAAGGGAACTGAATGCCTAAGTTTTCTCAGGGTCAAAGTTGCAAAGCACTTGATTTAGGCTATTGCAAGTTATCAGATTGTCAGACTTATTTTTTATTAAAACATTAAGTACTAGAATATTATGTATAATGATTCAAATTATATAAAGTTGTTGGGAGTTCACAGATGGTATAAGCAAGGACTTCATAAGCTAGTAAGAAGACAAATGTTTTAGTAAACATAATATTGTAAAAGGTACAATATTAGGTGTCTGGTAGAAACCCTGCTATTTGACTGGAGTAAACTAGTAATTAGTCATGAAACCAAAATTTGATTAAAGCTGTGAGTCATTAGAAATAATACATATGTACTGTAAGTATTTTATTTAAATTTAAAAATTATGAAGTCATGTTTATTTGATGTAGTGCCAAGATATTTCCCTTGACTATATATCTTTTGATTAGAGTGCTTGCTTTTATTTTTCATAAACCATGACCATAATGCAATGTCTAGAATCCAGTCTAGCTTTATAAAAAGTAAAAATAAGAATGTAGAGACTTGAAAAGCAATTTGAGTGCTAAATGAAATTTTATTACTATCTTGCCCTCACAATTCAACAGAAATTTATTAAGCAATTCATCTTTACCAAGTTATTCATAAATCTATTCAACTATATTTTCATAAACAACAACATTCTTTCTTTAACCCTTCTATATAATTGATATGCATAATGTTTAATGAAGTCATATATTTAAAATAATGTGCATACTGGCATAAATACTGTTGAAAACAAACACAAACTGACTCTTGGTAAGTGTGTAGTTTTAACTTGTGTGAGTGGAAGCACAGGGACTAACCAGGTTGTACAACATGCCTTGGGTACTAGTTAGTTTGTGCTATTGAGTAAATAGAGGTGATCAATTAATCCATTTGTTAAGTGGAGGTTGGCTAAGGAAGCGTTTTCAATATCATAAGGTTTGGTAGTACCATGAAAGAGGGAATGTTCTAAAAGTTGTGATAATTAGGAGCTCTTGGGTTATATCTATTAATATGTGTGAGGACTATCATTGCCACTTAATATGTGACCTCAGGCAACTTGTCCTGAACCTCAATGTCTACTTTTAAAAATGATCATAATTGCACTGCTATAAGGAGTAAAGCACTTATCACAATGCCTGGCACACATTATGTGATCCAAATATGCTAGGGATAATGATGATGAAGAAATATTAGAGAAGGCTCCAAAATTGAGAAGATACAGTCACACTTGAGTTTATTTTATTCCCCATCACATCATTTCCTAATTTTTTTCTGTGACAGTTGCTCTATGACAGTTGTTTTGTCATTGCAAAAATTCTCAAGCAAACATGTAACCACAATTTTCAACCTCCTTTCAACCTACTTCATCCTCCAGGCACTTGCTATCCTTGGGTTTAAGGGCCTAAAGGACAGGATTCAAATATTTGGAATACTAGCTTCTGTTGGAAGAAATAGAAAACTTTGAATGTCACAAGCACAGCCACAAGGCAAAGGTTCTGGGGGGCAGGAGGAACGAGAGTGAATTCATGAAGAACTCAGCTCCTGCTAGATTGATTTAATTTCCTTTTATGATACGGTGCCCTCTTTTGTATACAAGATAAATATAATGAAAGTTGTAATCTATCAACATAGTATCAAATATTTCAAAGTATTTTATTTTATCCATTGTATGGGTTTTATCTAAGTAGGAAGCCAGAATCTCTTCCTTTGTCTGATTCTCAAATATTGGTGTCTGCAGGCTTCTATCCTTGACCTCTTCTTACTTTGAATGCTTTCAGTAGAGAAATAGATCTACGTCCATGGCTCCAACTCCAACAAAAATTTATGTTGCATACGGTATGCTCTAAAGTGTAGTGATTTTCATCTCTCACTCCTCTGCCATGCTTGTTGTCAAAGGCCGTCTGGTCAAGCTAGACACCTGGGAACAAACCTTGGCTTCCTTACTCCTCACATCCGAATGGTCCTCCCAGATCTGTTGGTATTTATGAAACTTTTTAAAAGTTTTGTTACAAACTGGATGTAAGTTTTTCTAAGGCAGTATTTAGAATCCCTAAAATGATTAATTATAAAGGAACAGATTACTTTAATGTGGAAGAGGTTAATTCTATAAGAGTTTCATGGATCAGGGAGGGTTTGAAATGTGGATGAAACTTTGGGGAACTACTACAGGGAGGTAGTGGGAACATCTTCACCAAAGCTGAGAGAGTGAGGGCACAGCATCAAGAGTCCCAGAGGGGCCAGCACTGTCAAAGTGTGCAGAAAGACTGGACTGAATGAGGACTGGGAGAAGTCACAGGATCTGAACACCAGTGAATCATCAAAAGTCTTGAGTGAAAAGTGTCACTGGAGTTGGACATGAAACCTAAATTGAAACATGAAATGTGAAAACAACACATAAGAATGTAGAAAAAAAGAAATTTAATGGGGAAGATAAAGAAGAAATAGAACTGATATCTGCAGAGAATTCAAGAGAAGTTTTCTTTAATAAGAAGCTGTGTAGGGTAGTTTTTAGACTAAGGAAAGGGGCAAGTAGAAATGAAAAATAATAGTGACTAAATAAACCAAGTTTACCCAGGAAAATAAAGACAATGGAATCAAGAGAGTGAGAGCCATTATCTTGGAAAGAGCATAGAACAGTTTTCCTCCAAGATCACAGGGAATAGAGGAAATATGGACAACAGTACCTAAATAAATTTGAGGCAATGAAATATAATATTGAGAAAATTTATCATATGGGTTTGATCACAGGAAGTGAATAGCCTTCAACTCAGCTGGGTAGATTTTTGAAATACTAATGCTGGGTCACACTTCTAGGGATTCTGATTTAAGTAATCTGATGTGGATCCCATATATCATATTTTTAAAATTTCCCAGATGATTCTAATAGTCAATCGGGGTTGAAAACCATGGGCCAGAGAGAAAGACCAGAGTGACCGTATTTAGAGGTAGTAGAGAAGGTAGAGGAGGTTTGAACATCTGCTGAGATGAAAAAGCTAGGAAAAAGTGGGGCTGGAAGAGGAAAGCATAATGAAAATCCAATTTAATGTCTTATACGTGTAATCTTTTTGCATATCCTCTCCTATTATTTGCTTTACTCACCTTTCTTATCAATTTCCACCTGTTTTCTTTCTTTATTTCTAATCCCAGTCCCTCTAGTGGCTTTGGTATTCTTTCCCTTTGTATCATTTACTTTTCTTACATCTTCCACTCTCCACACTTTTTAACTTATCTTAATTCTTCTGTCCACTAGCTCCTTTTCACCTTCCTCTAGGCCAAGTAGCAAAAATAACTTTGGCCAGACACAAGGACCGAAAACCAGACAGTTTTGATAAATGAGCTGAGCCTGAGCCGACTGCAGAACAGAGCAGGTCTGGAGGATCTAAGACCGCCACAGCCACTGCTCAGAAAGTTACATCGGAAGAAGGCAAAGGGCAGAGCCCCATGTTTTGTTCGTTTGTTCCCAGAGATACAATCTCAGACTCTTTGGGGACATACAAGTTACAGGGTATGAGCAAAACACTGGCAGTCAGTGCATGCTTTCTTGTACCAGTGGGTATGACTGTGACATTATGCTAGTTGGGACTGTTTTCATTACAAATAAGAGAAAGCAACTTGAAATAGCTTCAGCTAAACAGAAAACCCTTAAAACAGAAATGCCGTAAGGATCCTAAAAACAGGGAAGGACTAGAACCAAGAACTGAAATGTTCTCCAGATGATCTCTCTCATATTTTGGCTTTCTTCTTCTACTGGCTTCCCCTCCACTTGCAGGCCAGTGTCCTCTCTTGCTTTTCCATCCACGTGGTAGAAACTATTCCATGGATAATAGTTTCAGCCAGAGACAGTGTGAAAGAGAAAGAGAGAAGAGAGAGAGGAGAAGAGAGAGATGGGCTGTCCCAACTTTAACACACACACGGTTTAATTGGGATTACTTGTTGATTTTAGCCCTGGACATCTAGTTTTCAGCTCTTCAATACCAACATGGTGGCCAGGTTTGCACCCCTCTAAATTAAGGGATTAAAGTAGTGTAGTGATTTTCATCTCTCACTCCTCTGCCATGCTTGTTGTCAAAGGCCATTTGGTCAAGCTAGACACCTGAGAACAAACCTTGGCTTCCTTACTCCTCACATCTGAATGGTCCTCCCAGATCTGTTGGTATTTATGAAACTTTTTAAAAGTTTTGTTACAAACTGGATGTAAGGGAAAGGGAAAGGAAGGTGAAGAATCTGTGCTATCAAAAAGTCATTGCTTCAGAATCTGGCTCGGACTGTTGTTTGGTAACTTGTGTTAATTCTTCCAAAGTTTTTCTAAGATAAATAATTAAGAATAAATATTAATATATCTTAACAGCCCTTTGGTAGTTCAATACATAAAATTTCTCCATTTTAAAACAAAATAAATACCATATTTCACAAATATTGTGGCCAAAACTGTGCATAATGAGTGGAAAATTTCATTGACACAATCGCCACTATGAAGAAAGATCACAGAAAGGAGCAGTGTAAGAATTCAGAGAAGAGGTAGAGAAAAACTGAAACAGATAAAATATAAGTGACAGAACTAAAGGAAAAGTAAAAAAATATAATGAAAAAAATTAGCATGAGCACAAGGAACACCAGACACTTAAGGAAAACATGATAAAGAGCATGGATGTAGAAATGAGGAAAATGAACACAAAATAAAAATAGAGTTTAACAGGATTTAAATCCAAAAGGATCTACAAACTCTTAGAACTAACAATTAAATTTGACAAAGTTGCTGGATAAAAGGTTGATATGTAAAAATAAGTCATATTTCTATAAATCTACAGCTTTAAAATAAATCTTGAAATTTTTAAAAAAGATATACACATTAGTATCAAAAGATATCAGATAGCTAGGAATACTTTCTAATGAAATGTGCTTATAACTCTACACTGAAAACTATGAAATAATATAGTAAGTTACTAAGGACAATCTGATAAAATGGAGAAGTATTCCATCTTTATGGATTGGAAGATTTCATTATTATAAAGAGGTCAGTTCTCCTCAAAATTATCCATCGATTTGATATAATTCCAATCATAGTTTTAGCAGGTTATTTTATTTACATTGAAAAACTGATCTAAAGTTTATGTGAGAAAGCAAAGGGCCAAAAATAATTAGGATAATCTTAATGCAGAATAACAACGCTGGAAGATTTGCATTACCAGATATAAATACTTATAAAGCTACAATTATTAACACATTAACTGCCATGTGACTTGTATTTAATTCATGCTAGTTTTGAGCCTGGGGCCTAGTGAAGAAAAACCCTGCAGTTGGTTAGTAAACATCTTACTTGTTGATGTTCTTATTGTTACTTACAATTAATATTGACAATTTAATTCTGAAAACATGGATTGTGTTCATACAACTCACACTGAGAAAAAATAACAAATTAGAAAGGATCATTTTGTTTTAATAAAACACCATGGCCCCAGGGTAATATTTTTTTTTCTAGTGTGGCTGTCAGTGTGTTAAAGCATAGGTGAAGCTGCAGTGCAGTGTAGAAAAGATAGTCTGTTAATAAATGATTGTGGAGCAACAGAATACCTACATAGGAAAATAAAAAGGTATCTGTTCCCCTACCTTATATGCCATACACATAAAAAATTCAAGATAGACTATAGATATGAGTATGAACAGTAAATAATACATTTTTTTAGAGAAAGTGTGTGAATAATATATTCATGATTTGGGGGTAAGAAAAGATATTTAAACAATATCCAAGCTCTAATCATAAAGCGAAATAGATAAATTGAATTTCATTGAAATTAAGAGCTTTCATTTATCAAGATACACCATTAAGAGAGCAAAATGTAAGCCACAGAATTGGAGAAGAAATTCGAAATACATATATTCAACAAAGGACTTATAGCCATAATTTATAAAGAAATATCTACAAATAAATAAAGACAGACAATTTAAGAGTAAAAAATTAGAAAAGAATTGAGCATACGCTTCACAATAGATGACATACAAATGGCTAACAAACATATTCAAGGTGCTAAACCCACCCCATCAGTAATGAGAAAAATGTAAAATAGAGCCACAATGAAATACAACATACTTCAGAATGGGTCACATGAAAAAAATGACACTATCAAGTGTTGACAAAGTGGTGAAGCAACTGAAACTCTCATTCATTTCTGGGTGGAGTGTACATTGTTTCAATCACTTTAGGAAATTGCATTATACTATCTACTAAAACTAAACATATATGTATCCTATAACCCAACCATTTCACTAAGATATATCCAACAGAAGTACATAATATGCTTACCGGAAGATATGTATAAATGTCCACAAAACCCATTTTGTAAAAACTTCAAAATGGAAACAGCCTGCAACAAGAAAATAGATCAATAAAATGTAGTATAGTACAAAAGCATACCATTGAGCAATCAGAGTAAACTATTGCTACACATAAGAATGTAATGAATTTCTCAAGCTTAATTTTGATCAAAAGAACAAGACAATAAACAATGCATTCAGTAGACATGAGGAAAAATAGATGATTCTAACCTATGGTATCAGAATAATGGCCCATTTTTGAGTAGTAGGGAAGAGATGATAGAGTAGTGGCTGTGAAGGAATATGAGAAAGCACCCCTGGTGCCACTAAGACTCTATTTCTTAGTGCATTTGCTGGTTTTATAAAGGTATTTATAACTATCCATTCAGCTGCACACGTATGAACTGTGTACTTTATATATACACATTATACTCCAATAAAAAGTTTACATACAAATTTAAAAATAAATGAAAGTATTGCAGAGAAAAAGACAGGCAAAGGAAATCCACCCTACCCATGACTGGAATCCCCAAAGAAGAAATTAACAAATAATAGAAGAAAATACATATCTAAAGATAATTCTTAAGAAAAGTTTTTATATAATAAAAGATCTGAATCTGTGTATTAAAAGGACACCCACGTATTGGGAAAAATTGAGTAGGGATAGTCAAAACTAAAACTTTTTCCAATAAAGTTTCAACACCTCAAAGTTAAAGAAAAACTCCTCTGGACATCCAGGAAACTAGATCATGCCATTCTAAGAAGTGTATCAAACTGGCCTCAGACTTCACAGCAAGATTCCATGCCAAAATATAGTAGCTCTATAAGGAGAAAAATTTATCAGTCAAGGGTTTTATATGCAGTTAAGTTATTCAAGTCTGAAGCCTACAGGTATATATTTTCAATATACAAGAACTCATATTGTTAATATGATCTTTTTATCAGAAAAAGAATCTTGGTTATATGATCCCTTTTGCACCAAATAGTGATAAACATGGAATATATTTAACTGTATGACTAAGCCTAAAACAAATTAAGAAAATAGGATAGAACAAAATAGAAAAATACACATACACACACAAATACTGTATGTATATAAATACTACAGTGTAGACACTACACTCATGTCAGCAGTGCCTGAGGGTATCTCTATCTCCATTGCTCTCACCAACATTTGTCATTTAGTAGCTTTCTAATTTTGCCAGAGAAACAGAGTTTAAGACATTCTAAGTGTTGTTCTAATTTGCATTGCTCTGATGTTAATTAACATATTTTTTTTATGCTTGTAAACTTGTGCAATTCCTTTTTCAGGTGCTCAGTAACTTTATGTGTTTAGTGACTACCACAGTGCACAATGGAGATGTAGAACTTCATATCCTTTGACCATTTTTTTTAATTGGGATTGCTCTGTATTTCTTACTGCTTTACAGAAATTTCGTATGTATTCAAGAAATCACTACTCATGAATTTTACAAAAATCTCCCTTTATTCTCCCACCTGGCTCTTACCTGGCTATGCTGTCTTTCTTTGAACAGAAATTTTTTAAATCATTTTTTTAACAAGAAGTTTGAAGTTTTGCAGTTTTGTTCAAGAAGTGCTTCTTAACTGTTAAAAAAAATTCTCTTTTATTCTATGCTATTCACTTTCTAGTTTTACCATTATGTTTTACATGTTTAATAAATTGGGACTCCAACTTTGTATGTGGTATTATGTGGGGATTAATTTTAATTTTTCTTCATATAGTGTGCCCACTGTTTCATAGTACCTACTAAATGATTCTGTTTTCCTCATGAATTTGTGATGCCTATGCTTAGTTTCCATGTATATACAGGTGCTATTTTAAGTTTTTTATTCTATTCAATTTATCTTTCATCTGATTTTGTGCAAGCATCACCATGTTGTTACTACTATGCCTTTGTAGTAGGTCATAATGTCTGGAAGGCAATATTGTCCTGCTCAATCTATTCTGTTTTAAGATTGAGTTAGCCATTCATGGACCATTATATTTTGAGTACCTCAAGAAAAAACAATAAGCTGAGAATTTTCATTAGGATTGCATTGAATGTGTAAACAAATTTGGAGGAAAATTGGTTTTTTATAATAAAAAGTCATTATGTTAAAAGACAAATAGATTAATGGAATAGAATAGGGAGCCCCGAAATAAACCCTCACATATATGGCCAAATGATTTTTGACAAGTGTGCCATGGCCACTCAATGGAGAAAAGGCAGTCCAATCTCTTCAATAAATTGTGCTAGCAAAACTAGATATCCCTATGCAAAAGAATAAAGTTGGACTCTTATCTTACATTATATACATAAACTAACTCAAAATGGATTAAAGACATAAATGTCAAACCTAAGTCTCCTAGAAGAAAACATAGGGGTAAAGGTTTATGACATTGGATTTAGCAATAATTTCTTGAATATGACACCAAAAGCACAGGCAACAAAAGCAAACAGACAAATGGGACTACATCAAACTTAAGAACTTTTGTGCATGAAAGGACACAATCAACAGAATGAAAAGACAGTGTACAGAATTGAAGAAAATATTTGCAAATCATATATCTGATAAGGAGTTAATATTAAAAATATATAAAGAACTCCTACAACTCAAGAACAAAAAAATTTAAATATGGGCTTAAAAATATTAAAAATTGGGCAAAGGACTTGAATAGACATTTCTCTAAAGATGACATTCAAATAACTAACAATATGATACCTCAATATGAACAAAAAGATGCTCAACATCATTAATTGTTAGAGAAATGCGAATCAAAAACACAATGAGATGTCACCTCACACCCATTAGGGTGAGCATTTTCAAAAAAACAGAAAATAACAAGTATTGGCAAGGATGTGGAGAAATTGGAACACTTGTGCACTGTTGCTGGGATTGTAGAATGGTGCTATTACTCTGCAAAACAGTATGAAGTTTCCTCAAAAAATAAAAGATGGAACTGTTATATAACCCAGCAATTTCACTTCTGGATATATATCCAAGAGAGTTGAAAACAGGCTCTCAAAAAGATATTTGAGATATTCACAGTACTTTTCTACCGAAAGGTAGAAGCAACTCAAATGTCCATGGACAAATGAATGTATAAACACAATGTGGTATGGATGTATATTTTCAGCCTTAAAAAGAAAGAAATCCTTTCACATACTACAACATGGATGTACCTTGAGGGCATTAGGCTAAGTGAAATCAGCTAGTTACAAAAAGACAAATACTATATCATTACACTTATATGAGGTATCTAAAATAGCCAAAATCATAGAAACAGAAAGTAGACTAGTGGTTACCAGATGTGGGGGGAGGGGAGAAAGGAGTTATTTAATGGGTATAGGGTTTCAGATTTTCAATATGAAAAAGTTCTGGAGATCTATTTCACAACAATGTGAATATATATAACACTACTAAACTGCACACTTAAAAATGATTAAGATGGCAAATTTTGTGCTTTTTTTACCTCAATATCAAAACTTCATTATATTAGAAAATATAAAATTTCTCTTCATTTATAAAATGATTGTTGGATCAAAAAGTGTATACAAATTAAAATCACAGAATATAATAACAATAAAACTACTCTATGTCAGAATTGGTACCATACTACTAAAACATTGCTCAGCAATAAACAAATGACCTTGAATATTTATAAACAATGTAATATCAAAATAAAATAATAATTATATATTCAAATATGTAAGCAGAAATGAGAAAAAATAAAGAAAAATAAGGTATTAATTTAAAAATTGAACTAATGAACTACTAAAATATTGTGAAAATTGTGATTTTTAAATACTAATGAAAAAGATAAATAACATGCTTGTGTAATCTAGAAAAAATAGTAGATGCTCAAAATATTAAATGATAAAGGAAGACTAACCACAGAGTTAAAGGAAATACAAAGAGTCATAAAAAAACCTACTTTTTTCCACACTCTACAACTTTAAAATCTGGAAAATATTTCATTTTCTATTGGAAAAAAATATCTCTTTTAATTGTGAGAATCCATGCATTATAGCAAGCAAACTCTTTGTCAGCCTGAGTCTTTGCATGACTTCATGGAAGAGACTTGTTTTACCAAACTATTCACCTGTCCAGAACTGTAATGTAAGGAAAAAGTAAACTTTTATTGTATTTGGTAATTCATTATAAATTTAGTGGGCAATCTATTTATTTATAGAAGTAACCTATCCTAATTTTATTAGTTTTCTATAAATGCACAATATATTTCTCCAAAACGTGGTAGCTTAAAACAACAAACAATTATTACTATGTATTACAGTTTCTGAGGATTGGGAATTCAGGAGCACTTAGCTGGGTGGTTCTAGCTCAGAGTCTTTCATGAAATTTTAGGCACAACATTAGCAAAGGCTGCATCATCTGACTTCTCTGTAGGAATCATTTCTAAGATGTCTCAGTAACAAGGCTGTTGGCTAACATACTCAGTTCCTTGCTGGCTATTGGCCAAAAATGTCACTTCTCACCATGTAGAAATCTCCACAGGTCTACCTAAATGTTCTGATATGTGGAAGCTGGCTTCCGTGTGAGAGAAAGAGAGAGAGAGAGAGAGGGAGGGAGGGAGAGAGAGAGTAATTGTGGAAGGAAAGGAAAAAGCTTTATATTTTAGTACTTTTAATGGCAATTTTTTTTTTCTTTTTGAACAAGGGGCACTGCATTTTCATATCCCCTGGAGAGGGGATTACACAAAGGTGTGAATATTAAGAGGTGGGAATTTTGGGAGACCATCTTAGAGACTGACTACCACATTAATTAATATAAGAGGATAATTCCCCCAAAAGCACTATTTTTAACTTTATACTCAACTTATCTATGGACACATATGTATGTTATATGTGTGTGAATATATCTATAAAATTTCAGCTTATCAAAACATCCTCATCAATAGGTACCAACTACAGTTTATAAAGCTCTGTAAGATTTCAAAGATTTCTAAAAAGTTGTGTATTTTTCACTGCCAAGTATATGTTTTTAGAAATTAGTTTTTTAACAATACCAAAGTTCATTAGCTGTGGTCAATATGTTTTTTTGTAACAAATATCACACTTTAAAGTTAGTAGGCAGCTCTGTGGAAATGATTCTAATTCTGGTGCAGACAGTAAGAACCTCCTCAA
>CAUYPO010016095.1:0-23905 GCA_963574435.1 Cheirogaleus major
AGAAAGAAAGAAAGGAAGGAAAGTTGATTTGGTTTAAGTCAGGGTTTCTACTGCTTTTAAGGAGAATCTGGAGTCAGTCTTACATTTGTTCCATGGACTCTTTAAACCTGATGACTTTAATGGTACCATGTCCAGCTTTTCACCTCATAGCTTTACTATTATTATTGCTACTATAAAGTTCTCTAATTTCAGAGAGGGATGAGTGTGGGAGAGAGAGAGAAAGAAGGGAGGGGTAGGAAGAAATAAGAAAATACATTCTTTATACTAGGAGAATAAAAAATATAAAGATATCCTGAAAAATATCAATTATTCTAGAAAGTTTGATATAAAGGTAATTAGGCAGAATTGATTACTGTTCCCTAATACTCTGAAAAATGGGAAATTAAAAAATTCTTTCTCCTCATACGGTTATACTGCTTAGCTGAAGTTGTAGAAGATTCTTAACATAAAAGAAGGTTCACAAAATATAAAATGTGTTGACACTATGGGGGTCTTATCAGAGGAAACATTTTTATTATTAGAATATTACATTCCTAAAAACTGAAAATCCAGAGATCATAGAAATTCTATGTGTCTGAAAAAAGCATGAGAAATAGTTTTGAACATCTTGTTCAGGACAAACAATGCCTAAACCATTTTTACTAAGAGATTGTCTAATACTTCAAGTATTTGAGTCAGTTTCATACATGTTTTACCTGAATAAGGGATTGAAAATAATACTTCTGCTATTATAAAGGTTCAGATTATATTATTATGCAGTTTTTTTTAAACTTTAAAATTTTAATTATACAATTGTTATTTACATAGATCAGAAACTTTTAGTCCTTTTAGTTTAATAAAGATAAATTTAACATCATTAAGGAAATTAAAACAGAGCTGTTGCCTCACTGTACAAATCACAATATTAGGTCTTAGAGTCATACTCTGTCTTCTTAACTTTTAGTTTGAATTAATAGATACAAATGCCTTGCTAACTTTGGCTGGGCTACTTGGCATAGAATTATTTCTGCACACTCAGGTAATTGAATTAAAAGCTTAAACAAATCTCTTTATCTGAGACAGCTATCTGATTGTATCAATTATCTGGCTTGATCTTCCCTGTTGCATGAATTTAGTTGACTTCCTTATGACATATGACTTCTTTGTACATTGTTTGTTTGTTTTTCTGTGATAACCAAATGGATGGTGAGAAAAGTACATAGTTGTGAGCACAGACAACCACACTTTGAAAAACATATGCTTCCAGTTTGGGTACAAGTTAAATTAATTTTGAGCCAACCTGGAACTCAGGTCAGGTGTCTAACTTCCGTCTGTGGCCTGTTCTCAATACCCCAAGGACAGATCAAGTCCTTTGTGCACCTGGTGAATCATGCAACATTAGAGCTTTCTAGGGAAGGAAAAAGGTAAGTTTTTTTTTTTTTTCTTTGAACCCAGCTGGCATTCAACATACTCTTTGAAACAAGAGGATTGATAGCCCATGCAATTTTAATCTGGGTTAATATGTATTTTTAATAAAACTGCAGGTGCTATTCTTCTTTATACATGTCGAACTCTATAGTGTCACTTACTGCTCAAGTTTTGGTGGTCATATTCATTGTGGGAAATAACTATGTTATAAAATGTGCAGTCCTTTGAAGAATGTTGGCTTTAGAAACATTTTCTCCCTCTCTTCATGAATCCAATACTGAATTCATTAATTATTTCTGCAGATTATATATACCAGTTTCTTATTAGGGTCTCAAAAATCTTCCTTGTTTGAAACATAGCCAGCAGAGTTAAAACTTTTAACCACAATGGATTTAGAACAAACTGGATAAATTTTTTCTCATGGGGAAGATTGAAAGTCTTTACCAGCTATCAGATGTGGTACTGTAGCCATGTGGCCTCCTAGGGTAAAGCCCCAAGAATATGTCATAGCTTTGTTAGAACATGAACAATACCTGAAGCAGAAAAAGTAAAAGAGGCTTTTCATTAAAGCCAACTTGCCCTGGATTTCGAGGTCTTCTCATTGGCACAGAATGATGGCTGCTTTCCTGCCTAGATTCTGTATCTGGTGGGAGGTGATTGATTATCCTCAGCTGCTATATACTTCCTAGATTTGGTTGGCTTTTTGTCAGCCTCTCATGCTTAATCATAACCTCTGGCTTCTGAAGCACCTTCCTTCAGCCAACCTTTTCTACAAGCATTGACTGTTAGTCGCTCTCTTGTCTCTCTGAGTAGTCAGATCATTCAACAGGGAGGAATCAGTTATTAACAGTGGTCCTCAGTAAATATCTCAGGTTAATTTGTAGCTCACAGGAGCCTCCACTTACTTCAAACTCTACTCCTTTAGAGTGTTACTGCTTGTAATATTTATTAATTTATTCATATAAATAGTGAATTTAAACCATGTGCCATAGTGAATATGATACAGTGCTGCCCTCAAGGAGCTAATCATGAGGTCGGAAAGTGGAGAAAAGAAAACTGAAACTACCAGCCTCTATAAAGTTGGAGTGTCGGCACTGAAAACCAACACCTATGTCAACATGACTAGTATTTATCCAGAAAATTGTTTCCTGGAAAGATAGCACTAACTGCTATGCAATACATAACTTTGTTGTTTGCTTCAAGAAATTCCTGAAACTCAATTTATTTGATCAAGAGGTTACTCTTCAGGGTATATAGCCTGCATTTTTGAGATCATAGGATGTCCAACTGTGCAAAAATGTCACTTATCAAACACCTGTTTTCTTATTAAGACAAGTGATAAGACTCTCACCTCTCTATGCTCATCAGTATTAGCTGCTTACTATTAGATAACAAATTTTGTCCAAGCCAGATTTGTTTCCTGTCTTGAAAGACTCATCTGAAACTACTTGGGCCCAGATTCTAAAACCCTATAACTATCTGCTCCTGAGATACAAGTAAGACTTTCTAAGAAGAAACTCTCCCTTATTGCAGTATGCCAATAACTATGGCTTTGCTTGACCAACAAGTTATTCTGGTAGGGTTTGGGGGGAATTCACATCCAACAGAAGGAGAAAGATAGTTTTCTTATGAGTGCTACAACACTGGCAAAGAAAAATGTGCTCAGGAAGAACATAAAAGGAGCACCTGATAAAGCAATGGGGAAAGAGGAGAAAGAGATCAGGGCTCAGGAATGTTACGGATTTTTTTACATTGATTTTATAATCTGAGATTTTACTGAATTCATTTATCAAATCTAAGAGTATTTTGGAGGAATCTTTAAGGTTTTCTAGGTATAAGATATCATCAGCAAGCAGATAATTTGACTTCTCTTCTAATTTAGATGCCCTTTATTTCTTTCTCTTGCCTGATTGCTCTGCCTTGGACTTCCAGTACTATGGTAAAGAGAAGTGATGAAAGTGGGCACTGTTTTCTTGTTTTAGTTCTTAGGGGAAATACTTTCAATATTTCCCCATTCAATACAATGTGGGCTGAGGGTTTGTCATATATGGCTTTTATTATTTGAGGTATGTTCCTTCTATATGTCAAGTTTATTGAGGGTTCTTATCATGAAGGGATGCTGTATTTTATTGAATCCTTTTGATGCATCTATTCAGATGATCATATGGTTTCTATATACCAACTAAGCTGAGAACAAAATCAAGAACTCAATACCATTTGTGATAGCTGCAAAAAAATTAAAACACCTAGGAATATAATTAACCAGGAAGGTAAAAGATCTATACAAGGAAAATTACAAAACACTGATGAATGAAATCATAGATGACACACACAAATGGACAAATATCCCATCCTTGTGGATTGGAAGAACCAATATTTTTTAAATAGCCATATTGTCCAAAGCAATCTACAGACTTAACACAATTCCTATCAAAATACATCATTTTTCACAGTATTAGAAAAAACAATTCTAAAATTCATATGGAACCAATAAAGAGCCCAAATAGCCAAAGCAAAGCATTCTCAAGGGGGGAAAACAAAACAAAACAAAACAAAACTGGAGCCATCACATTACCTGACTTCAAATTATACTACAAAGCTATAGTAACCAAACAGCATGGCAGCAGTATAGAAATAGACACATAGATCAATGGAGCAGAATAAAGAATCCAGAAATAAAGCTATATACTCACAATCAGTTGACCTTTGACAAAGCAGACAAAAATGTACACAGGGCAAAGGATACCCTATTTAACAAATGATGATGGGAAAATTGAATAGCCATATGCAGAAGAAGGAGGCTGGATCCTTATCTTTCACCATACACAATAATTAACTCAAGATGAATTAAAGACTGAAATGTAAGTCTTGAAGCCATAAAAATTCTAGGAGAAAACCTATGAAAAACTCTTCTGGAAATTGGCCTAGGCAAACAATTTATGAGTAAGATCCCAAAAGCAAATGCAGCAAAAACAAAAATAAACAAATGAAATTCAATTAAATGTAGAAGATTCTGCACAGCAAAAGAAATAATCTTTTATCTTTTTTTACTTTTTTTATTTTATTAAAAATATCTTTTTCTTATCAGGGGAGAGAGCGAACACAGTCATCCACTACCACAAATTATGTAATCAAGTTTCTTATATTTCGGGAAACTGCTGGGGTCAACACATTCAGAGTGCTATGGATAAGCCTCTCCCTGGGAATACCATCTTTGTGATCATGGTATGTCTCCTCCCAGATAAGTATAGCAAAAGAAATAATTAACAGAGTAAATAGTTAACCTATAGAATAGGAGAAAATATTCATAAACTGTGCATTTGATGAAGGTCTAATATCTAGACTCAAACAACTAAGCAATAAAAAAACAAAGTAACCCCATTAAAAGGTGGGCAACAACATGAACAAACATTTTTCAAAAGAAGATATACAAATGACCAACAAAAATATGAAAAAATGATCAATATTGCTAATCATAATGGAAATGCAAATTAATACCACAATGAAATAACATCTTATTCAAGTAAAAATGGCCATTACTAAAAAGTCAAAAAACAATAAATGTTTTTGCAGATGCAGTGAAAAGAGAACACTCATACACTGTTGATGGAAATGCAAATTAATACATCCCCTGTGGAAAAGAGTATGGCGATTCATCAAAGAACTAAAAGTAGACCTACCATTCAATCAAGCAATCCTACTGCTGGGTATCTACCCAAAGGAAAATAAGTCATTTTACTAAAAAGACACCTGTACCCAAATGTTTATCACAGCACAATTCACAGTGGCAAAGATATGGAACCAACCTAAATGTCCTCCTACTCATGAGAATATAAAGAAAATGTGATATATAAATATAAATATATATATACACCATGGAATAGTACTCAGTTATAAAAAAGAATGAAATAATGTCTTTTGCAGCAACTTGTATAGAACTGGAGGCCATTATCCTAAGTGAAGAAAGTTAGGAATGGAAAACCAAATATAGCATGTTATCACTTATTAGTGGGGGCTAAACTCTGGGTGCATGGTCATACAGAGAAGAAGAATAATAGACACTGGAGACTCCAAAAGTGGGAGAGTGGAAGAGTGGTGAGGAATACAAAATTACCCATTGGATACAATGTGCATTATTTCACTGATGGGTACAACTAAAAGCCCAGATCTCACTTCTATACAAATACCCATGTAACAAAATTGCACTTGTACCCCCTAAATACATGGGAATTAAAAAAAGAAAAAAAGAAAAGCAAAAATAAAAAGAGACTAGGGCTAACTTTCTGGATGTAAGAGGGTTAAATATGTACAAATATTAGTGAGGCAAAAAGGAGAGAATTGGATGGGGTGGGTTGAGATTGGGGAAAGTTGTTTAAGGAACAGATGGCATGTGCAATGATTTAGGGGCAAAGGAATGAAAGGAAGGAATCTTGGATTATAGTGGCCTTGGTGTGGCTGGACCACAGAGTGGGAAGCAGCAAAGGGCAGGGAATGAGTTGGGGAATTGAGCAGGGCCCAGGAGGGCCAAATGGATCAGTAATCAGAACACTTAGAAACATTGATGCTTAGATGAAACTTAATCACCAAACATTTTTTGGTTATGACAGAAAACACACGAAATTTTGGACTGGTGTTAGTAATGACAAGTGGGGAGGAAGAGAATGGTCTAGGATGCTAGTAATGTTTGCCTTTTTAATCCATCTTCTTTGTATATGGCTGTGGCTGACTTAAGTTTATGGAAATTCACTCAGTAGTACTCTTATGACCTTTATTACGCATCAAGGAAAAATTAAAATAACAAAAAGAGAGAGAGAGAGAGAGAATTACTACTGTCAACAAATAATTTACTGGTGATAGGCTGATTCAATGCCATGTTTTAAATTTCAGGCACAATAGGAAAGTTCACAACATTATTGAAATGAAAGTCTGGGTGCACATATTTGGCTATGTTCATATTTATGGAACTTTGGAATTTTGATATATGTTTGCAATGTTTGATGTTAAAATACATTCACCATTGGCAAAGCATGCTTCTTTTAAACCATAAAATATGTTTACAAAGAAATCTCAAAAAGTGCTTTCCATTCCCTAGCTTTGAACAACAACAACAAAAAAACTGTATTAAAAATGTTTTTGAGTAAGTGTAATTGCACAAGAAATAGTTAAGACCTATATACACTGTCATGCAAACTAGAAATAATGTCCAAAATGTGAAAATGCAAGTATATTAGCTTCTTATGACTGCTATAACAAATTACCACAGCTAAGTAGCCTACAACAAACAGCAAATAACTCACAGTTCTGAAGGCTAGAAGTCAAAGTCAATATCCTGGCAGGCCATATTCCCTCCAAAGCCTCTATCAAAGATCCCTCCTTGTCTTTTCCTAGCTTCTAGTAGCTCCAGCAATAGTTGGCATTTCTCGGCTTGTAGATGTATCACTCCAATCTCTACTTCCATCATCACATGACATTCCCCCTGTGCATCTCTGTGTCTGTGACTCTTCACCAGTTTGATTGGATTAAGGTCCACACTAAGGATCTCAGAGTAACTTGATTACATCTATAAAGACTCTATTTCCAAGTAGCTGACATTCACAGGTACTATAGGTTAGGACTTCAACATATCTTTTTGGGATCTCAATTGAACCCATAAAAGCAAGTTACAGAAAAATATGTACTGTGACTCATTTGGATAAAAATATGTGCACGTGAACATGTACATGGGTGTTCAAAAGATGGAAAGAACTAGAAGGGTGAACACGTTAACTTGATTGTGTTCCTTCCTAGGAAGGAGGAAGAAGTTTTATATTTTTCCGTAAGCATTTAGAAAGTCTTTGAATGATTTACCACAATAATTTATTACCAGTACAATTCACTTATTCTTTCAATATGTATTGATTGAGTTCCTATGTGTCTTGCTCCTAAAGGAGATCTTTTCCAATAAAATATATGTAGAAGAAACATCTTTAAAAAGTCAAAGTTTGCAGAGGTTCAAGGAGTACATCAGTTAGTTCAATTCATTTAGGATATAGGATTTTTAAAACCATAAAATATGATCATATTTGGGTCATATTTGACTTATTTTTCATGTGCACTAATAAACTAATTTTGTAATGTCCTCTATCTGTGAGCTACATGGATATAAGGTCAGGCAAAGTCATTTATTTTAATTAATAAAATTAGTACAAATTAATTATACAGATTAGTTATCCTACAGCTGCCTAGTCCCTACCTAGTCTGATCTTCTGATCAGCATTCTTGTGTCAAGACATTAAATTAAACATGTAAGTCAATTCTATTCCAAATAGTATTACTTAAGCACAATATGCATAATGATATCAAAATAGTACTTCATTGTGGTTAGATAGTCAAGGTCGGTAGTGTCTGAGTCCATTTGGGGTGCTATAATGAAAATGGCATAGACTGGGTGGTTTGTAAACAACAGAAATTTATTTCTCATATTTCTGGCTTCTGCAATGTCTAAGATCAAGGCACCAGTGGATTTAGTATCTGGTAAGAGCCCATTTCTGGTTTATAGACAGCTCTCTTCTCATTTGTCTTTTCATGGTGGAGGGCACAAAGGACCTCTCTGGGGTCTCTTTTATAAGTGCACTAATCCCATTCATGTGGGCTCCACTCGTATGATCTGATCATTTCACAAAGACTCTAGATCCAAATATCAGTACACTGAGAATTAGGTTTGAACATGAGCATTTTGGGAAGACACACTCAGTCCATAACATGTAGCATTAAGTTTTCTTAAAAATTTTAAGCCATGATATATTAATTGAAATATAGGACAGGCATGGTGGCTCACACATGTAATCCTAGCACTCTGGGAGGCCAAGGCAGGAGGATTGTTTGAGGCCAGGAGTTTGAGACAAGCCTGAGAAAGAGTGAGAGCCCAACTCTACAAAAAAGAGAAAAATTAGTCTGTCATGGTGGCACGTGCCTGTCATCCCAGCTGCTTGGGAGGCTGAGGCAGGAGGATTGCTGGAGCCCAGGAGTTTGAGGTTGCTGTGAGCTATGATGATGCCACTGCACTCTAGCCCAAGTAACAGCACAAGACCCTGTCTCAAAAACAACAACAACAAATATATATATATATATATATATAATCATTTTCTGTTATTTTTTACTTTCAACTTCAAAATCTAAAGCAATGCCTAAACTGAGAGTCTCTCACCCCATTTTTCTCCTCATGTTCATCGTTTAGCAGTTTCTATACCATTTCTGGCCTGTGGAGATTTTTGACAAAGCTGGGAGCTCCAGATTGGGGATAGCCTCTCTATGTACTCTATGCGGCCATTCTTTTCTGAGGCTTTGGTCAATTGCCTGTGACCAGTGACAATTGGGGAGTGTATCTCCCCAATTACAGACCACTAGACATCTTATACTCTGCCTACATTGGGAGAAAACACTTCTCTTTTTAAATTTTCTCAGTAATTCTGAAAGCATTTTTTTTTTTCTATCACCTCCTATTCTGAGACCCCAGCTTACTTTCTTTAGCAAGTTTAGTATCTATAGGGGATGTGGAGAAAATTTGTTTACAAGTAGTTTCTGCTGTTTTTCTTATAGAAAATTCTCAGGCAAGGGAATTCTCAGAACTTAGCTTTCTTGTTGTAATAGATGCAAAGTAAAAATGTAACATTTATAATAACACAAATAGCTCAAATATAGTCTTGACACTGCATTATTCAGGAATGTTTATGATAAGTTCAACATTTGCCAACAAAGCATTTATAAACATTTCAAAGAGCAAACAATTCCTAGTTTGGAAATATCTATGTTTTCTATAGAAGAATTTCTTGTTCCAATCTTGAAATGTAGTCAGAATGTTTTGGCTGTGTTCTTAAACAAACTGTTAAAGATGAAATTGAAATAAATGTTAGCAAGTAATTGTTCTATAATTAAGTCAAAAAGTCTTTTTTTTTTTTCCTGAATGGAATCTGAGCCCTATAAAATTTATTCAAAAACTTTGAGCCAATTCTTTTTAGCATTGAGATAGACCTTAGTTAAATTCTATTTTATATGATGTACTCAAATAAGAAATGTGGAGAAAACCTATGTAAAGAATACTTTTCATTAATGTATGACTTCAAGACCAACAGGAAAAAATATGTGAAGTGTTTTTAAAGTTTTACTTAAGTTGCTAAAGTTATATTAAAAGAATGGAAATGTTTCTTTCCCATCTATCTGCGAAACAAAGGACTTCATGTGAATATGGTCACATACTGGTAAACCTCAGAGTGTCGGAATGATAACACATTTAGAAGTACACTGTTAGCACCTTCTCCTTTCAAAATTCAGTTATGTTCTGCTGACATATCTTACCATATCTTCATTATAGTTTATCAATAAATATAAATATTCATAATTTTCAGGTTAATTTCTCTTTTATTTGCTTCATCGCTATTTTTTAAAATTTCAGTCAGTGATTTTCGTGATGTTCTTTAACATTTTCTGTCACCTTGGACAAGTAACAATCTTTCCACACCACAATTTCTTATCTGTCAAGAGGAAGATGTGATACAGATGTAATACATACAGGCAAATGTAGTACGTTATAGGGAGAAATCATTTCCTTGTAATATATTCCAAAATTATTTTATATAAAATGAATTTCCAACCAGTTTTCCACTAAACATTTCTTTTTCCCAAATTGATTTTAGCCATTTATTCAATAACTATATCTAAATGTTTATTACATGCCAGGTATGATGCCAAACATCAAGTATACCATGATGAAAAAAATACAGGCAGTCTAATTTTTTCCTGTTGTACTGGGGCAGGAGAGAGGTCTGCACACAAGGGAGTATATGGGTGATGACAGGTCTCAACAATTCCATAAATGAAGGGTATCTTCTCTATATATATAGATACAGATAGATATACTGCTAGACACACATAGCATAATAACAGGTATGAAGGACAGTCTGGTGGATGAGTAAGAGTTCACTAGGTGAAGTATTGAGGAGGTACATTCTAAGCAAAAGGGTATTCATGAAGGTCTTGAGGCAGGAAAGAGTATAAAGCCTTCTAAGATCTGAGATGTATTATAGAGTTTAGATTCTAAGAGAGTAAACAGAAGGAAATCAATAATGATGAGGTTGACAGACCCAGACCAGAAGTGCCTAGGATGGCTTTGAATTTTTTCTAACTCCCCTGGGAAGCCATTTTAATATTTCAAGCAGAAAAAAAGTGACTTGATTGAATCTACATTTTAAAAAGGGTCCCTCTCATTGCCATGTGGAAATTGACCTGGAGTAAAAGCAAGGTAACTAGCTTTGTTAGCTACAAATTTCTTAGAAGAGACATGGTAGCAAGGATAAAAATCTAGTGGTGGAGATTTTAAAAAAATGGATGAACTTATCTCCTAATTGGGAGTGGAATCAATGAGATTAAGCGAATTGGATATAAAGTCTTAAGGAGAGTGAGATGCGTAAGATAACTCCCAGGATTTTGGCATGAGCACATTGGTAGATGGAATTAACCTTTATGGTTAGGAAGAACACTGGAGATAATGCAGAATCAAGGAAGAGGAAATTTAAAGTTCAGTTTTAGACATACTATTAATTTATTCCAGATGCTTAAAAGGTTTTGAAATGAGACATAGGTATGAATCAGAGTGTGTGGGTCCAGAGATCAAGAGAGGACTTGTACTCAGAAATGCATTAGGAGCCATCTGTATAGAGAGGGTACATAAATCTATAAAAACTAAAGTGGAATATGAAGAGAAGAAAAACGTATCCATGATTCTGCTGTACACAACTATCTGGTACACAATATTTGGAAGTCTGGTACAGGAGAAAGGCAAAACAAAAAAGATGGAACATATCTATTATTTCACAACTTAAAAAAAAATATGGAGCAGAAGTAGACTTTATGACAGTGGTCACAAATTCAAATCCAGGTCAGAGGCCGGCAGATGAAGTACCATGTTACAAGGCAAGAGGTGCTTGGCCGGTTGGGTTACCATCTGCCTATGTTCAAGACTCTTTTGAACTGTTTGACATAACAAAAAGCAAATATATATATATATATATATATATATATATATATATATATATCCATATGTCCTATGGTTTGCTGGCCATGAATTTGGGAACTCTGACAAGCCAATGTCAAAGATTTTCTGCTTTTTGTAAAACAGAAAAATTGTCTTTTGATTTCTGTTATGAGCTATGTTCCAAGCTGCTTAAAGATAAGGTGACAGTTGGGCCAAACTTTAAGATTTTTTTAAATAATAAGTATATTTAAGAACAAACTGTATTCCATTTTTATTCAGCCAAGTATAGACTTTTACCAAACAATATGACTTCAAAGAATTTCTCTTTTTCCTCTTAAGATTAGTAAAGCTTTTCTCCTATAACTGCTCCTTTTGGTGACTTTCACATTGATGTGTAAATGTGAACTTTCTTCCCAATTTCTATAGCATGCCACACAAGCAGGAGTATTTATATCCTAATAATATATGGTATAATAACCCTGAATACACTTTTTATCTTTGAATTTTAAATATGTCAATGATATTTACTTTGATGTGAATATATTTTTCTCAAAAAGATCAGGTTTAGAATAAGTAGTCAATTTAATAACATCACCTTTTCATCATTTTTCCAATTATTTATTGAGTTCCTACAGTATTCAGAATATTTAAGCTTATGTTTAAGACTCAGGTGTTATGCAATGATCAAACAGTAATTTGGGAGCAGTGTTTATACATTTGGTTTTGTGCATGGTGTTTTACTTATGTGGTCATATGATGCTACTGAACCAACCACACTGCACTGATGTAATGTGTGTGTTTTTCTTTAACATCATCCATTTGTCAAACCCACATTTATTGAGAATGTACAATGTGCAGAGTACTGTGTTAGGCTGTGGGGAACACATGGCCTTTTGAAGGAAGGGATTCATATTTTGTGAAAACAATTACAATTCATTGTGACGTCTATATTGCATATTAAGTAAAGTGGGAGCACAGAGTTAAGAGTGCCTAACTTAGCTTGGGATAAAGGTTGGAAATGGCCCAAGACAGTTTGCTTGGAAAGGCATAAACCAAACGTTTAAATATAAGTAAAATATTCTCAGCAAAACGGGCTGGAAAGGGCATTTGGACAAAGCTGCAAATACTCTGTGATGATTAACTGAACTAGAGAACACTAAGGTGTCAGAATAGGAGAAAAACATCATATAATTATTTACATTATACAGTAGTCCCCCCATTGTAGTTTTGCTTTCCAAGGTTTCAGAAACACACTATCAACCAGGATCCAAACATGTTAAATGGAAAATTTGGGTCCCAAACACAGCAGCAGCTTCTGAGATTCATGTGCAAGCTCATTTGGCCCTACATGCAAACAACCATGTCTAAGGGACATGTAGTTGATATTAATCTTGGCACCACTTACTCTTGTGTGAATGTCTTCTAGCATGGAAAAGTAGAGATAATTGTCAATGATCAGGGAAACTGAACCCCTCAAGCTAGTAAATGTTGCCTTTACTGATACCAAATGATTGATTGGTGATGCTGCAAAAAATCAAGTTACATCGAACCCTACCAACATGGTGTTTGATGCTGAACATATGACTAGATGCAGATTTGATGATGTTGTCCAGTCTGAAATGAAGCATTGGCCCCTCATACTGGTGAGTGATGCCAGCAGGCCCATGGTCCAAGTAAAATACAAGGGAGAGACAAAAAGTTTCTATCAAGAGGAGGTGTCATCTATGGTTCTGACAAAGAGGAAGGGAATCACAGAAACTTATATTTGGAAGAATGTCACCAATGCTGTGGACACAGTGTCAGCTTATTTAATGATTCTCAGCATCAGGCTACCAAAGTTGCTGGAACCATTTGCTGGATAGGATCATCAACGAGCCAACTGCTTCTGCTATTGCTTATGACTTAGATAAAAAGGTTGGAGCTGAAAGAATGTGCTGATCTTTGACCTAACAGGTGGCACTTATGATGTGTCAGTCCTCACTATTGAAGATGAAATCTTCGAGGTCACATCTACAACTGGAGATACCCACTTAGGTGGAGAAGACTGACAATCAAATGGTCAATCATTTTATTGCTGAATTCAAGCGCCAGCATAAGGACATCAGCGAGAACAAGGGAGTTGTATAGCACCTTGCGTCCATACTGCTAGTGAATGTGCTAAGTATACTCTCTCTTCCAGCACCCAGGCCAGTATTCAGACCTTTTCTCTATAGGGGGGAATTGATTTCTATACCTCCCTTGCCCGTGCTGGTTTGAAGTATTGAATGCTGATCTGTTCTGTGGCACACTATGCCCCATAGAGAAAGCCCTTCAAGATACCAAGTAGACAAGTCACAGATCCATGATATTGTCCTGGTTGGTGATTCTACCCATATCCTCAAGATATAGCAACTTCTACAAAACTTCATCAGTGGAAAATAACTGAATAAACGCATCAACCCTGGCAAGGCTGTTGCTTATTGTGCAGCTGCCCTCAGGGCTGTCCTATATGGAGACAAATCTAAAAATGTTAGAGATTTGCTGCTCTTGGATATCACTCCACTTTCCTTCGGTATTGAAACTGCTGGTGGAGTTATGACTGTCTTCATTAAGCACAATACTATCATTCCTTTCAAGCAGACACAAACCTTCACTATCTAATCTGACAACCAGCCTGGAGTGATCATTCAGGTTTATGAAGGTGAGTGTGCCATGACAAAAAATAACAACCTGCTTGACAAGTTCGAGCTCACAGACATACCTCCTGCACCCCGTGGTGTTCCTCAGTTTGAAGTCACTTTCAATATTGATGCCAATGGAATCCTCAACATCTCTGCTGTGGCTAAGAGTATAGGAAAAGAGTACAAGTTTAACATCACTAATGACAAGGGCCGTTTGAGCAAGGAAGACATGGAACATGTGGTCCAGGAAGCTGAGAAGTACAAAGTTGAAGTTGAGAAGTAGAGGAACCAGGTGTAATCCAAGATTTCACTTGAATCCTATGCATTCAACATGAAAACAACTGTTGAAGATAAGAAACTTCAAAGGCAAGGTCAACAATGAGGACAAAGAGAAGATTCTTGACAAGTGAAATGAAATCATCTACTTGCTCCATAAGAACTGGGCAGCAGAAAAGGAAGAATTTGAACATCAGCAGAAAGGGCTGGAGAAAGTCTGCAACCCCCTCATTACCAAGCTGTACCAGAATTCAGGAGGTGTGCCAGGAGGAAAGCCTAGGGGCTTCCCTGGTGGCAAAACTTTTCCCTCTGGTTGTGCTTCCTCAGGGCCCACCACTGAAGAGCTTGATAAAGCCAACCCCCAAGTATAGATGTTGCATTGTTTCATGTAGTTATAACATTGAAGGACCCAAATTTGTAGCAAATTCTGTGACTAATTTAACACATTGACTGCCTTGTGAGTTGTATTTAACTCAGGCTAGTTTTGAGCCCGTGGCCTCATGAAGCCAAACCCTGCAGTTGGTTCATGAAAATCTTACTTGCTGATGTTCTTATTGTTAAAATTAATATAGACAATTTCATTATAAAAACGTGGATTGCATTGCATATAACTCACACACAGAAAACAATAAAAATAACGCATTGCAAAGAGTCATTTTGTTTTAATAAAACATTGTGGCCCTAGGGAAAAAAATTTTTTCTCTAGTGTGACAGTAAACGTGTTAAAGTTGATCTGCTATAGTAAATTACTAGGCATTCCTAATACTTGAATATGGAACAAGTGCACAGGGGAAGGAAATAACATTGCACCTTATAATCACTGTATTGTAAGTGGAAAATGCAATGTCTTAAGTATAACTGTATTTAAAATTGAAAAAACATAAAATTCCAGAAATAATTTATAAGTTTTTAGTTGCATGCCATTCTGAGTAACATGATGAAGTCTCCCCATCCTGACCTGTCTCACCCAGGACGTGAATCATCTCTAAGTCTAGTGTATACACACTGTCCATACTCTCCACCCATTAGTCACTTAGTAGCCAGCCGTCTTGGTAATCAGATCAACTGTTTCAGTGTCGCAGTCTTGTGTTCAAGTAACTCTTATTTTACTTAATAATTGCTCCAAAGTATAAGAGTAGTGATGCTGGCATAGTGTTATAATTGTTCTATATTATTATTAGTTATCGTTATTAATTTCTTACTGTTCCTAATTTATAAATTAAACTTCATCATAGGTGCCCATGTTTAGGAGAAACGTGATATACATAAGACTTGGTTCTAACTCTGGTTTCAGGTATCCACTGAGGTTCTTGGAACATATTACCCTATGGATAGGGAGACACTACTGTATTGAAATTAGAGGATAAAGTCAATGTACATATCATTGAAAGCAATATCATTAAGTATTTTTTGGTCTTTGTTTTTGTAGGTTATTGAGTTGGTTTGTTGAGATACAAAGTTCTGTAGCACGGATTATGCTCTAAGGGGGTTTATAGGTTGTATGAGGCTAAGGATTTACATTAGAAAGATAGATATCTCCATAGAATCTATTAAAATTATAGAGGCACGATATGATAGTGTGATTGCCTCACTTATATGCAGATTTAAAGAGCTAGAAGTCATTCCTTTAAAAAATACTGTTTTATATTATAATAGAGGAGTTGAAAGTTTTCTTCACACTTTTAATTTGTTAGAAATAGTATCTTTGATATTTACTTCCCATCTGTCATAAATTGACCAGTTTGTTTTCAAATATATACGTTTTGCTCAACAGGCCTCTAAATGATCGAGTGTGTGTTGGCACTGGAAATGCAGTGACACATGTTCTCTACACTTAAAGGCTCACAGTCTCATCAGGAGAGTGAACAGTCTTTACTTCAATACAACACAAAAGCTACAGGAGAGGAAGCATGTGGTACTGTGGGGTGAAGGGCAGAAACGAAAGCTCCAATAGGCTTCATGAAATGGGGTCATTTAATTTGGGATTGAAATACTAGGAGGTTATCAAGAGAATTCCAGGTGCGGCAGGTGTGAAGGTGAGATAAGGATGTTAAGTTTGATATCTCCTTGTAGTTTGGCACAGCCAAAATGAAGACTAGGGTAGATAATAGCAGAAATGTATCACAGGGCTCAGACCAGATTATGGAAGACTTTATACACTATAAATATTTTTATTATACAATAGCATATGCAAAATGTTCTTGTACTAAAGGGTCATAAGATTTCAAGTTTGTACTTGCTTTTATTTTTGTTTTCCAATTACTTAAATTTCAAAGATTTCTTTTTCTCATAATTGTTCATTTTATGAAAACAATTCTAATACTAAATAATATGTTTATTTACGTTTGAGGAAGCCCTTTGCACATGTACCTCACTTTAATTCTTCCCCATCTTCCATGATTTTCCACTCTTTGAGACTTGTCTAAATGTGGAAACCACATGTAAAGTCATCCTTTACATTTTTATACTCATATGTATATATGCAACACAAGCAGGTATGCCCTGAGAGATCCCCTGGGCTTCCATGGCAGTGGTTACTGGAGCAGTGAATCTGGGAATTCATTTCAAGAAGACAGTCTTTTCATACCCCTAAACTCAGTGAAATGGAATCACTAAATGTCATGGTCACATTTGGCAAATGAAAATGAAATGTAATCAATAAAGTCCCATATTTGAGCAAACCGATGCCTTTGTGTTACTTTCTTATACATTTCCCTTGCAATGAATCTTAACATGTGGAGCCTGGAGTGGGGACAGACTTCAAAATTTTTACAAGCATTCTTTAAAAGTATATGCATACTAAAAAAAGTCTGCTTATATAATATATACAGTATGTAATACACACACATACACTATTTTTACAAATATATAAACATGTAATTTTATGGTATGGTAGTTAATAAATTAAATACATTTCTAAGAGCTATTGATTTTGTAATACATTTTTATCATCCATTTTCTGACTTAACATGTATTAAAATTATTATTATCATGTGAGATGGCCCATGGCATATTTTTGACATTAAAAAAGCTACTTAATGTTACAGCTTTGCAAAATGATCATTTTAAATAATTTCCATCCTTATTTGTTGAAAGAATTAGTGATATCCATTTAGATATTCTCCTTTGTTTGAAAATGGCATTCTGATGTTTCAGGGCTAGAACAAAGTCAATTTTTCCAAGAAGCCTTTTATATAGGATAAAAGCACAGGAAAGTATCTTTAATATCTTCTTGAACTTAATAAAAGAATTAAATGAAATTCTTTTATGTGATGAGGATTTTTGTGCTTTTGAAATCCTCCCCCCAACATTTTGTCACTCTTTCCAAAGCAAAATAGAAGGCCACCACTTTGACATTTTTTAAATTTTCAACACCACACACAGAGTCAAAGCCAAGGATCACCTTCTTTCTTGTTGGCTGTATCTTCATGAGGACCATAACCAATTATATATTGTGAAATCTAAAACAAAACCTATTCCAACATTATGTACTTGAGGATGTACAGCAAGTACAGGTTTCTTGTGACTTAGAAAACTAGATCTTAAAAATTAATCCTGGTATAGATATCAATTTCAACGTAGAGCTACTTGGTTCATTTTTATCCTCTAAAGCAGCACATACTTTCTGGCCATTCAATTTTCCTTCATCTTTAGGATCCACTACATATAGGAGGTGAATGATATTCATAAAGATCTTTCTTTATACAAAATGTCAGCTTTTCCAATGAGAATATAACGTTTGTTTTGGCATAAACTTTATCTAGTCTTAAAGACATTGGAGAGTTGGCTAGGACTAAGGATAGATAAACCTAAGATAGAGCCTCTGACCTAGAAGAGCCTAGATTTCAGTGAATAAATAGTGACATCATGTTGCAATCTAGTAAGTACTGTTCCAGTGATATGACGAATTAGTTAAAAACGACCAAAGTGGGTGCTGCACTCTCTTGATCTTTCTTAGAGAATGCTTTTGAATGAGCCAAATGAAAAGATGAAATTCTTCACTGGTTCCTGGCTTGTAATAAAGAATCCCTCATTGCATGGCATCTCCATGTAGTTAGAAAGCACAGAAATCCTAGTTTCCATTACCTTCTGACTTCTGATTGTAATGGGCCATATGGTTCACGATTCTTCTGTAAGTAACTTAATGCTCTGTGTAATTAAGAGGGCATATGCTTCCTGTACAAAATCACTGTTAGATCTCCTTTGCATGGCAGAAACCAACATGGACTCAGTCCTGGCATCAGCTTTTATCTGCTGCCAATAGCTTTAAAATTGCTTAATAAAATTCAAAGAAAATGATGATACATCTTACAGTTATCAAGATAATCACATGTGTTATTCTAGTTTATTCTGAGACTCTCTGTACAGAGGAATTTAGCACCTTGTCACTCATCATCCCCATTTTTCACCAACAGGCTTTTATGGTGACAATTTGACCAGATCTCAAGCAAAGCTAAAATTCTCTTCAGAATCTTTTTGCTCTTTCTGTAATTTATTTACTCTATAACAACATTCCAGCTCACTGATTTTTACTATCTCACTGGGAATCATTTTTTTTTCTATTAACCTAGTCTCTACAAAGTAAGAACTGCAGATGTACAGTCAAAGAAATATAAATCATCTAGTATAATTTTACACATGAAGAGGACAAAATGTATACTACTTTTTTTTTCCATGTTATGAGAACAGACTTTCTTTGATATGGGCTCAAAATAGCTATAGAATTAAGCCCTTTATCTTGAATCCTTTTTCTGTTTTAAGTTGCTGGAAGCATGGTCTAATTCCTTTCCTTTGTTCTGCTTCACCACACTTTAGAGCCATCAGAAAACACTGATTTTTACTAAAGCAGTGATTGCCAGAGACCTTGGCTGGGAGTCAGGTGGTGAGCTTCTGCGCACATCAGAATTCACTGTAAGCAGTGGAAATTTTGAAATTTAAAACTATTTAGTATTAAAAGCAATGTGATATATGAGTATGTGAGTTAACTTTTATCTATCCCATAGAGACATGTGCCAAATCTCAGCAAATACCATAATTATTCTGCACTTCTTCTCATATCCATGCCTTTGCTATGCAACATGGTGATAACCTCTCACTATGATTAGGGAAAACTTCCCTACCTTTTGACTCTGGGTTTGGCCATGTAATTTGCTTTGGCCCAATAAAGGACGTAGAAGTGACAATGTGCCACTTCTGAGCCTAGGCCTCAAGAGAAACTTGCATGTCTCTAATTGAGTTCTTGTGCTTCTTCCGTAGGCAGAAAAAGACATTCCTGGCAGCTTGATATTACTTGGAAAAAGAGGAGAGACGTATGCAGCCCAGCCAACACTCAGATAGATAAGAAACTCACTTGAGATGAGTAGAAGTTTATAGATTCATGAGAAATGTATGTCTATTGCTAAATGCCACTGAGTTTCAAGGTGACTTCTTTAGCAGCCAAGAGTAATTAGTCTGCATGTAGATATCTACTGCCACAAGTGGCTATCCAAGTTTTTCAAAGATCCTTATTGAAATCTACAGCAAAAGTTTTGTTATTAAAGTTAGCAAATGGTTGGTTAGAAGTAACTCTTTATGCATAAAATGAGAGGTATTCAAAATATGTCATTGGCCCCACCACTGAAATTATTCTGGTCATACCACCCAGATAATCTGACCAGCTCAGAAGTTTAACCACTTTAAATCATGGGTAGGGATTCTTTGGTTCTATGTTCTCCCTACTTCATGTAGGACTATGTCTCCTGCCCTGACGCTAGGACAGAATGGATTACAATAAATAAATAAATAAATGATCACAAGATTGATTTTTGTGTCTGCTTGTTAGTAAATGTTCACCTATTTGGAAAATGGTTCTGCGACTTGCTTCCATTGTGAAATGTGGAGGTAGTCATTAATGCTTTGTGCCAAATACTTCTGGCTCCTCACCTTCCATGGCACATTCCATTTTTATCCCCTTGGCATTCGTGGTTAGTAAGTTGTGAGAGCCATTTCTTAACTTGGCATTTAATTGCTTTTACAAGACCTCCCAAGACTCTTTCCCTTTGTCCTCTGCCATGGCCACTGGTAATGTTTTATTTAATTGCTGGCCGTTACTTTGGATCATAGAGTAAGGACAAAAAGGACAAGGCCAGAGCCCTCAGTTGACCTTCAGTGGATACCACAGCCTTATTATTTTACCCTCTGAGATTTGGGGATTGTTTCTTACTGCAGCATAGGCTAGCACCACATACTATTTTTAAAGAGGCTATCCAGAAGAGGAGATGCAGTGATACAGCGTTCATCTTGCTCTTGTCACCTCCAGAGAATAACAATGGAACTTGGCAGTTACTGAATGGACAATTTGGCAAAGATGAAGTTGATATATTTTTATACCAATGACTCAAATACAGCTCCCTCTTCCAGTTAAAAAATATCTACTGAATCTTTTCTGGACTGAAAATCAGCTGATGGGATACTAATTATTTCTTAGTCAATAAGCAGACTGTCTTAATCAGTTGCCTGATTTCTCATAACTGGGTTCTGCTCTGAAAGTGGAGAGCATATCTGGTTAAGAAACCTCATAGTGTTCAGGAATGATGACATAGAAAAAATAATTTGGAGAAAGTTAAGAAAGTTAAATAAACTTAAGATATTTTCACTTTAATTTTTTCTCAGCAAATACACTGGGCCAATCCTGGTGAGAGTCTTTGCACCCCAGCTGGAAAACTTCACCAGCTCACAGGAAATGGTGGGTCTCAGAAGCTTTTCACCTCAGGGCTGTTGAGACAGGAGATGGGAGGATTTATGGAACATATGCATAATGCATTTCAATATGCTTTTCATGTGCGTGATCTCATTTAGTCTTCCCACAATACTCTGCCTTAAGTATGGGTTTTCTTATGAAGGATTCTTCATAAACAATTGAAAGTTAGGTTAGCTACATTGACCAAGACCACACAAGAAGAAAAACTTAGTATAACTTCAACTTCCCCTTGTTCTTTATCCGACAAGTGTCATGTCTTTTTTCTGCTGTAAGCTGCTTTGTGTTCACCCCTGCTAGATTCTCCCTTAAAACACATGGATTGACATTCTTAGTCCACCTTATGTATCCAGTGGCATTTTGTTTTCCACATGGAAAGTAAGTATTTTACTTTTTAAATATTCAAGTTTGCTTAATTTCTTGTGAGCTATTCCATGGGCATTTTTGCTGACTAAGCACAGGTGTGCAAGTTATATACAGTATGTGTTGCCCCTACAGTTATATCCTGAAGATACATAGGGCCCTTGCTGGTCTCTCCTATTTGTTTACTTTTCTTTCTGTTTCCTCAACTTCATTTCCTACCATTCTTTCTTTTCCTACCCTTTTCCCTTTTCTCTGTACTTTCTCCATTTAGCGCTATTTCTTTAGGGATTTGAAGAGAGGAAAATGAGTTAGAATTAGATCATTGGGTGAGTAAGTGAGGGAAGTAAGCTGGAGCATTTTAGTCTTTCTTCTCTTCTTCTGACCAAGCAAAATGAACTAAGTATGATTAATGGTAGCTTTCTGTTATTTCTGAAGGCCAAGTTGTTAAAAATCTTATAAAAGTAGTATCTTACGATAGAATTTAAATAGAATAGAGCTTATCTCTTATCTCTTCATAAAAATCTCCCAATTGTGAAAGAAATGAGCAAAGAGGGTGTTACCCTAGTCTCACACACTAGAGAAAAGGAATAGAATAATGCACTATTTCTCACCATGAATATTTGTGAAGTGTAGACATTTTAAGCCTTGGCTATTTGAATGAAGTTTACCACTATATTTACATGAGAATTACATTAAACTTCAGTCCCCTACAAATGTGGTCAGAGGATATGTTCATTTTCCTTATCATACTTTTTGCAGGAAAAAAATCACAATTTAGTTCACTGATTTAAAAATATGTCAAGAAATAAAAGTAGAAGTTCCATATTTGGTTTCACTGGGGCCTAAACAATGTCAACAAAGACCAAAGTGCTTTGTTTTGTTTTGTTTTTCCTCCTTTCTGCTTTAATTTCTGCACTCCAGAATTCAAGATAGTTGTCAGAATTCCAGGTATTATATCCAGGCCTTGAAATGCACTGCAGCAAAAGAGACCATTCTTGCATTTGACTTACTTTTTAAGAGCAAGAAAAGCTCTCTCACGAGGACCCTCTGCAAAAATCCTAAGAGCTTATTGGCCTGTGTCACATCTCATGCTCATGCTTAAACAAAATAGATTGAACCCGATTTGTCCTTCAGGTTAGAATAGGGCCACCCTCCCTCAGAGATATATACGTAAACTCAATCAAGCTCTGTACACAAGAAACAAGGACAAATATTTATAGGGTAAGCAAGCAAAAATGACTGCTGCTGTATTTGAATGTTTACATATTACTGGTTATTTTTTCCCTTGCCATTTTTGCAGAAACTTGCAGAGGATAGCCAGATCTCCAATAATGTCCCTTTTTCAATGTTTTGTTATAATGGTGATGAGAAAAAAATGTTGTCTCCCGGCTGGGGCCACTGTCTGTGTGGAGTTTGCATGTTATCCCCACATTTGCCTGGGGGGTTTTCTCTAGGTACACTGGTTTCCTCCCACATCCCAAAAATGTATATGTTAAGTTCATTGATGTGTCTAAATTGTCCCAGTCAGAATGAGTGTGGGGATGTGTGTGAGTGTGCCCTGTGAGGGAAAGACATCCTGGCCAGGGTCCTTCAGGCTTAATGCCCTGAGCTGAGGAGATAGGCTTCCGCCACCTAAGACCCTAAACTGGAATAAGTGGATTGAAAAATGAACAAAGAAAAGAATACACATTATTATAAAATAAAAATGCATTGTGTACAATAATCATACAAATGTATGACAATAGATGATTCACTAGGAAAGTCCTTGGTGAGCCTGTCTTATTTGTGATTATTCTTGAACTGCTGGTGGTACCGTGTTTCCCCGAAAATAAGACCTACCCATAAAATAAACCCTAACAGGATTTCTATGCATTTGCGCAATATAAGCCCTACCCCGAAAATAAGACCTAGCTATGGGCGTGGCTACGCAGCATATCTGCACAACCCATGCATTTCATAGCGGAGCGGTAAAGAATACGAGCAGCCATTCTCATCTGCCCGATGAGAGCTCTATTGCTCAACATGAGAGATTTGGGCCAATGATTCTAAAGGAAATAGAGTCGCAAGAAATTCAGGATGGAATTCGGGATTTGGAGAGTTATGATGATGTTCCAGAAGAAAACAACTTAACATTTTGAACAAATGTAGATTGTTGTACTGTACTTAAAAAAAATAACACATCTCCTGAAAATAAGCCCTAGGGTGTCTTCTTGAGGAAAATTAAATATAAGACCCTGTCTTATTTTGAGAGAAACACGGTAGCAGGTGCTCTTTACAATGTTCACTTTGCAAACATTTATTCCTTGATTTAAAACACCACCACTATGACCACCATCACTTACCGCTTCACCAAAAATTGAGTAATTATCTTACTTGTTTTTATTAATATTTCTTAAATATATGTGCAGCTTACATTTATTTCAATTTTTAGTATTAGAAGTATTTGGGGTCTTT
>CAUYPO010016097.1:0-34515 GCA_963574435.1 Cheirogaleus major
TAGTATACAGGCCATCCGACGACATGGTGGTGTAGTATACAGGCCATCCGACGACATGGTGGTGTAGTATACAGGCCATCCGACGACATGGTGGTGTAGTATACAGGCCATCCGACGACATGGTGGTGTAGTATACAGGCCATCCGACGACATGGTGGTGTAGTATACAGGCAATCTAGAGAGAGCATTAAATTCTGTGGGAGCAGTGCTAGAGTGTGAAGCCATTTTCTTTGTTACTATAGAAACAGCAAAATGTCAACTATTTTTAGAGCTCTGTTCCAACATTCAAGCAGCCATATCAGTGTGTTTAAAGATGCCAGTAACATATGCCAAGTAATACAGCTAAAACTTTAAGTCGGTAAGGTAATTTATTTCCTCTAAAACATGTTAATAATATTCACGTCCCTTCACATTTAATGCTATTTATGTAATTAAACATCCATGCTGTATGCAGAAATTATATAAACAAGTATTATTTTATGTACTTATAGTTAATAAGTTATTTCCATGTATGGCTTTTCAAGGGTGAGCATCACAGTATAGTGTTCATGGCTATAAACACCATAATTAACTTAGTACATAGAAACCCAATCAGTTGGCCTCTGTTATCACTTAGCTAATTTCTTTCACCTTCAATAAATACCCACTGAAAGCCAAGCACCCTACTAGCTTTTGGAAATCTAAATATGATAAAAGTACAATATTTTTCCCCAAGTACATATTTCTAAACATGAGTTTGACCTTAAGATGTATTATATTATAAAACTTGACAAAAATTTTAGAACAAACAAATGTTAATTGAGGAGTCTTTCTCCAAAAATAAAATGTTGGTTTTTAATTTTTGCCAAGAAGCAAATCTGAAGAATGGATTCATGTTTAACTGTGCAACTTCCTTTGTCTTTGATCCTTATTGAAACTCTTTTGCCAAATAAGAATCTAAAGTCTGTCTCTACAATATATTTTACATGCTTGTGTATAATGGAAAATTAGGAACTTTTATATTTTTATAGATAAGATATAAACCACGCAATTAAGAGAAATGATGCAATTATCAAAATTTTGAATTACCAAAATTAGCATTTACTCATTACTATGTATATATGTTTGTAATTCATGACCTTCATCTTTTCTTTTTATCTTTTAACATCTCATGTACATTTTGGGGCTTGGCAGATAAATGTAATTATTGAATGCAATTTGAGAAGAAAGTGATCTGGCAAATTATTACCACACTGAGATTTGCTGTCTTAGATGCCACTGATACCTCCTGAGTTCTGAAGACAGAGACTCCTAATTGAGAGTAACAGCCAAAGGACCTTTTGCAGGGAAAATATCCTGTCATTCGGAGTGACTTAGAAACTGTTGCTATACACTCCTGGCTAACACATTAAAAATCAAGCTGTTTGTTAGGCAAATTTATATAATTTAAATGGACTTGAAATCAGTGTTTTTAAATTAGGCTAATGAGTTATTCTATTAATTAGTTTATTAGAACTGTTGATTGGTTGAGAGATAAAAAGTAAGCCTTAATCACACACATACCAAAAGGAGACACACACAAAACATCGTATTAAGCTAGAGCTGCTGTCTCCCTAAAATTCAACATACAGGAACATTTTGTAGCATTTAAAAAATACCCAGACAGATCCCTGTACACTTGAAAATAGCATTTGCTGATACTTTAATAAATCATATTACCTGACTAAAATAAAAAGTTAATATAATTATCCAAATAATTGTACTTCATATTATGTAGGTATCTCCAGCAGAAAAGATTTGACTCTAATTACCAATTCTTCATTTCCCTTTGTGTTAGAAAATGTGTCTCTGTACCATCAGTTCTTTCCTAAAGATGAAAGCATAAAAATGTTATTGTTAGGTCAACACCTAAGTTTGTTTTAATGTTGCAAATCGGCCACCCAAATGACTTGCTACAATGGATGCTCTTTTGTGCAGCCCAGATTCCTCTTCTGGACTAAGGACCTCATTTCTCAGGCAGCTGGAAGTGCTGACTCTGTCCTCTCTGGATTTGCCCTCTGTGGAAGGCTGCTGCCTTGCTCCAGGTTATGGGTGCTCACTGGGGCAACTTGCATCCAATGATTCAGGATACACAAAGGCCTGGTCCTTTTTGTTCTGTCAATCAATATTGCACACACCGCCTATGGTACATAATATTGATTTATATGACCATCCTTGGTTCAAAGCTCACTGTGGGATAAATTGATGCATTTGTTAAAACAAATTGCAATTAACTTGTGCTTCTACTGAATCTTGGTTCCCTCATTCCCCTAAAGACAATTTTTTCTAGAATTGTCTCCAGTAAACCTCTTGCACTCAAATCTCCTTCTCAGAGTCTGTTTCCAGGGAATTCTAACAAATACCTTGAAGGTGTTTTGAGGACTAAGGATAAGCTATATAACAAAACAAGTGGAGAGTTGAAAAACAAAGTAGGTTTTCAGCATGTATTTATCTATTTATTTATTATCAACAGTTATGTATCTCAAATAACTGCCTGATTACTTTATAAAGGATTATCTATGAAAATGAATATATTCTTCCACATGCTTTTTGCTATTACAATAGGGAATAGGCAGCCAATCCCACATTCTTTAGGGCTTATTTTTCTGCATTGATAATTTATGTAGGTGACACTATGACAATGCCTTGTTTAGTAGTCTTTTCTTTTTAGTATATATAGAGATATATATAGTATATATATATTCTTTTTAGTATATATATATAACTGAATATATGTATTATAGAGCTAAGAATGCCTCTCAGGAAGTGATTCATATTTATCTTTTAATACTCAAATAAAAATCTGATTATAAAATAAGTTAAAGATCTACATGGTATCTTTATTATATAATTGCTATCTCTTTCACTATAATAGACTATATACTTCCATATCCTTCTACACTTCTTCAGTGCATAGCACAGAGTATATTTATAATAAGTGAATGAGTTAATGAATAAAAATTAGATGATTCTTACACAGAGCTACCATATTTATCCAGGACAAAAAGTATATATTAAGGTTAATTAACACGGATTACCTTCTATGTACTGTGTCTTATGACATAGAATGGAGCAGGTTAGACTATAAGAAAGAATCCATTGGAGGGTTCTGATACAGACCAGTTCAATCCTCAGGTTGGCCATTCACTTACATGACTTTTGCAAGTTATTGAACATCTTCATTTATTTTATCTTCTTATTTTCTTGTCTTCCTGCTGTTTTTCCTCCTTTTTCTCATGCCCTCTCTTTTCTTTCCTTTCTTAACAAATATTAATTATGGCCTATCAGATGGACCAAGCACTAAGTAAATGTTACAAATATGACTGTGAACAACATGTTTGCATGCTCACATTGTTTCCTATATATTCAGAATAATAAACAAGAAAAAAGGGGATGTCATATTTATCTCAATCTAGAGTGTTTGGGAAAGGCTTCCCAGGATAGACGTTCTCAAAAATGAGACCAGAAACATGATTAGAAAAGGGTTACTTTGGTAAGCTGTGGAGACAGTGTTCAAAGGTGAAAGGGAGCATTCCAGTTAGAAGTTACAAAGAGAGGAATGAGCAGGGGTGTGGAGGCAAGTGATCATGGAGCAATGGAACCCAGCGCATTTCGGTTTTGTGGGGATCATTTTATTATGAGTAAAAAAACTCACTTATGTCTAACCAAGAAGGAGGGGTGTATGATAAGGATCCACGATGTTTAATATAATTCGAGAGTAGGGAGGGAAGCCGGGCCCCACAGGAACTGGAATCTGTTATAGCTAGGCCATCTTGAGCTGATTCTGGCTCTGTTTCTTCAGGCCACCATGGTCCTAATCTCTGCTTCATTCAGCAGCTCTTTTCAGTCTTCCCTGCAGTCTTTATGTTGCTCTGTTGTTTTTTTACACATGGTGGAAACATTGCTTTCCCAGCCTAGCTTTCCACTCCTACATCATCTCTTATTTCAGAAACCCAGCAGAATGTGACGAGAGGCCCTGCTCCTCAGATTTGGGTTTCTGCAAGTGAAAACACCCATGGGGTCAGATGCTCATCCCAATCCAACCCTACTCTAAATGGGCTAGAAAGACAGTGTACTTTGGACATTGTGGCCAGACCTGAGGACCTGTTCTGTAGGAAGGGATTGCTAATGGAGGACCAGCCTCTGTGCACCTGCAGCACAGAGTATGATGGTAGGGGTAGAAAAGGGGGTACAGTTGAGTAGGAGACAGATAAAAGACCCATTATCTTGCAAGTTATAGTAGAGACTTTGGAATTTATGCTAAGGATATGAAAATTAGAATTTTGTAAATGACATGACAAGATTTTCTTCTTTAGAACATATACCCTATATGTTTAATGTAGAAAATATTTGAATAAGTCAATATTTAGTGTAGAGAGACCGATGTGGCCAGGCAAGGTACAATTTACTAGTAGCAGAAGATAAATAGTTGATAGAGGCTGGAAATAAAACTTGATCACAGGAAAAATTGAAAGGCTCCTAAAGAATTTAAGTTCTCTGTAGGGTTATTATTAAGGTTTCTGTCAGGGGTGGGTCCAGGATTTAAGGGTCCAGAGCACTGGCAATTTATGGATCCTCTTCAATAAAAATGCAACATTACAGAAATGAAATTAGAAATAAGTGCAGATATTTGTTAAATCAGAAAAGAGATAACAGTGAAATTAAATGTGTCTCCAACTCAACTTCTCTTTAACCACATTTCACAAATGTTTAAGACCCTCCAGTGTTACCCAGCATGAAAGAAACCAGAGCAGAGATGTTGAAGTGGAAACACACAATGGTCCTGACTAAATGCAGTAATAATATCTTACTTTTGCAAAATTTAAATTACATATGACCATGTGAAACATTACTAGGACCCCTTTTTTTTATTTTATTTTATTTTATTTTATTTTACTAGGACCCCTTATAAAGGCATTGAAGGATAAAAGATGCTGAAATTTAAGGTTCATTAGTTTCATTGTAAATCTATCTCCATTTACCAAATGTGACAGATCCAAATCTCCCAACAAAGCTAGAGATTCTAGTGTCCCCACAAAGCTATAAATATGTTTGAATCAATCTAATATATCAGAAAGAAGAAAAAAATCATTCTACAAGAGCTTGGATATAACATTAGAATTCATTTAATACTATAGTCAATGGCTTACTATTCTTCTTTTGTGTGCAAAGAATAGGGTTATGTTTTAAATGCCTTCATATGACCAATGATCAATGCCTAGAAATTGAAAAGTATATTGTTTTTTGGAACTATTGCTTGGAAAATTTGAGGGTTTGCATATACACAGAATGATCTATTTTATTTTGAGGTACTTTAAAATTTTTTTTAATTTTTAATGTCCTGAGTACATTTTGAGAAATACTCTCTTTCATTTGCTATAGATGACTTTGAAAATAAGTGAAGTCACTGTTCATTGGCTCTATTTATAATCTCCTAAAGGGAAAGTATCTAGGCTTAAGAATAATTAATCTAAGACATTTGCTGTCTTTGAAAAGTGCTTTTTAAATAGACACCCCAGGAATCCTTGTTTTGCCAGAGTACCCAAAATAGGGAACTTTTTAAAATGAATTCAAAGTTTATTTCCAACTGAGTGAATGAGAAGAACTTTGGGGTCAAATGAGGAAGAAGAGCCAAACTTCTTGGACCTTAAAACATTAGGCTATAATAACTTTCAAAAAGGAATGTTTAAATTTAAAAATAGATAAATTTTATATGATCCATACCTTTTTTCTACCACCTAGTTACAAAAAGTTTCCTTGCTACTCACTTCTGAGCAAAATCACATCCTTACTTGATATTTATAAAATATCCTCATGTCTTTTTATTTTTTGTAATTTGATGCTTATGAAAAGTGTCAGATTGACATCCCTGGATACCAAAGTTCTCAATTTGTGCCTTATATAAGCCTTGGGGAAGCACAGTCTTCTCAATGATCCTAGCCAACACAGTTACAACAGAGCAGTTTAAGCAATAACTGGATGGCTCAAGGCTTGGCCTCTTTACTGAATCTGTCAGCCAGTGCACCAATTAACTCAACTACAATTTTTATGATGTGTACCAATTTCATTGGAAAGTGACTACATGACTGTAGGTTTTGCAGTGGCCTCAAGAAACAAAGAGCCTAAACTAATTGCAAAACCTGTCACTATTGTCAATGAGCCACTGAGTTGAAAAGTTTACTGAGCAATCTCTCACGGTCTGCTTTGTACCTAAAGTCATGACTTGACCTCTATTATATTATCTGTCTTCAAGCCAAACATAAAGCAAGGGGAAATTAATTAAATAATTATATAAATGCTGACTGTGTTTTATTTACATTGCCATAAACTTTATTATATATATTGAAGAATCTTCTCAGTTATAATATTAATACTTAATAAATATATTGCTAAAACTCCTAAGCAAGTAACCATTGGCCTTCACGAAAATGTAGTTTTTAAAATTCATAAGTATGTTATGTATAAAATCTGTCTTTGTGATTTGAGGATGATTCTTGAAAAGACTAAATGCATAAATGACTTTCTTCTTATGGTTATGAAAATCAGACAGTCTTGTGTATCTGTGACATTACTATAAAAATGAGAAACCACTAAGAAAACAGATAAATTATTGTTTTAGTCAAGGTTTTCCAGACAAGCAGAGCCAGTAAAATATATACAGATATAAAAGAGCAGATTTATTGTGGGAATTGGCTCACAGGATTCTGGAGGCCAAGAAGTCCACAATATACCATCTACAAGCTGGAGAACCAGGAAAGCGGGTGATATAATTCCGTGTGAGGCTGAAGGCCTCAGAAGGGGGTGGGAGGACAGGCCCTGGTGTAAGTGCCAGAGCCCAGAGGCCCTAGAGGCAGGAGCTCAGATGTCCCGGGGCAGGTTGTCCCAGCTCCTAAAAAGAAAGAAAGATAATTCACCATTCTCCTCCTTTCCATTTCATAGGGCCCCCAGTGGGCTGGACGATGCCGGCAAGGCTGGATCTTCTTTACTCAAATACAACTCTCTTCTGGAAACACCCTCACAGACACACCCAGAAATGATACTTTGCCAGCTGTCTGGACATGTCCTAACCCATATAAGTTGATACATAAAATTAATACAGGTATGATCCGAGATGGATGTTGGGGTGGAAGGGAAGAGTGTCGGTAGACAGTTTAGAGTCTGATTCCTGGAGCAGGGTTTAGGATGAAGGAAATCTTACATGCTCTTTTCTCACTTCTTTAATGGGATGAGTGGATGAATCCACAAAATGATCTCCTGGAGTCATAATAGCAACAGAGTCAACCCAGACCTGGCTGGAATCAGAGACAATGCTGTATAGAATGAGGAACTATTAAAATATACCTAGAAAGACAACACTTTCCCACCCTCTGACCTCGCATGTTGGGTTAGAAGATTATGATTTGGGAAGTAAAAACTTCTAGAAAAGAACAATACCCAAGCATGAGGCTCAGGAATATTTTGAAGGACATGGTCCCAGCTATGGTCTGAATGTTTGTGTCCTCCCAAAATTCACGTGTTTAGACACAATCAGCAATGCGATGATATCAGGAGGTGGCGTCTTTAGGAGGTGATTAGATCATGAGCACAGAGCCATCAAGCATGGGGTTAGTGCCCTTCTAAAAGAGGCCCCAGAGAATTGCTTTGACCTTTCTACCTTTCCTCTGTGAGGACAGAGAGAAGGTGTCACCTATGAACAAAAACACAAGCCCTCACCAGACACTGAATCTGCTGGCTCCAGAACTGTAAGAAATACATTTCTGTTGTTTATAAGCTACACCTTATGGTATTTTGTCATAGAAACTTGAACAGACGAAGACCTCCACCTACTTGGAGAAACAGGTATTTCCATGGGTGATACTGAGGTTTCTTTGCCCTGGAAAGTATTTCACAACCTCATCCCTTAAATTCAAAAATGGCAAAAATGAAAACTAAACTTTTACCGTCCTTTATTTCATATAACTACCTAAGGTCACTGAAATTGAGTTGAGGGTGGGAATAATAAGAAATCTAAGGAATCAAAATGCATATAAAAGTAAGATTACAAACTGGATAGTTTATATTACACAAAACGGAATTAATGTAACTGAGAGATTTAAAAAAAATTATAAATAGGTCTAAAATACCCTAAAAAGAGTTAAAGGTAAATAATGGTAACAATAAGCAGACACAAATGAGTCCATATTATGATTGACAAGGAAAACAGGACGCGGCCTCTCGCCACCTCCCTGCCGGTCCTGGTCCGGTCCCAGCGCTGAGCTCCATGCTCCTCCATGGCCTCGCTGCTTGGGCAATCTTGATTGGATACTTTTTGAATCTCACTGCTGATTGGATGTTAAAGCTTGTTGCTGATTGGATGCTTTTTGAATCCTACCAAGGGTATAAAAACTGAAGGAGAACAAAGAAGGGGGCTCAGAAGTTGGTGACATGCTGGTGGAATAAAGGCTGTTCTCCGACTCTCTGTGTGCCACTCGTGTTGCCAAAATAAACAAACACAAGATTGTTTTATAGTGATAATGAAATAAAAATTTAAAAAAATTAAACATGAATATGTACATATAAATTATACATGTGAATGTAAAATATACATTTTATTTGAATATATACATATGCTGTTATTAAATATATATTTGTTTTATAAATATAATCATAAATATTAGTTAAAATACTTAGAATTAGATGAAAAGGAAAACACTGCATTTCACATGTATAAGGCTTAGTTGATAAGGAAGGACTAATAAGAAAATAAATAAGTTTACATATGTTTAGCCAAAACAATGCAAATTCTAAAAAATTATCAAAATATCCAATTTTAAAGTTGGTGAAAAATCAAAAGAGCAAACCCAAAAGAGACATAAAGAAGAAAATAATAACTGTAAGAGCAGAGGTCGATAATATAAATAATAACAAACAGAAGAAAAATCAATAGAGAAGATTAACAAAATTTTTTTTAAAAAAATGCTTCTTAGGAAAAACCATTAAGTTGTCCAAATCTCTGCAAAGAGAAATAAAAATAAATGAGAACATGGAAATAAAATTGTGAATGTAAAAGAGAAACAATTACAAACACAACAATTAGTAGCTTAATAAAAAAACACAGTGAGCAAAATATACACTAATAAATTTGAAAACTTATGGAACTTAAGAGAAAACAAATAGCCTTTTATAATCTGATTTTTTATCTTATCTTATACTTCAAATAATTTGTCATTTACCTCATGGTGAATAATTATTATAAGGTCTGCTTTAAAGTCATTTTCTGTATTTGATCGTTTCAACATCTGGGATTACATTGTAGATAACATCTTTTTATTCTTTTTTTAACTGATAATAAATGTCCTTAGTTCCTTCAACATTGAATAATTTTGATTTTCACCTTGAGCAAATATATTACTTTGGATTCTGTTAGAAGGCGGTCAGTCCTGCTGGGCTCACGCTCTAAATTCTGTAACATTGATGTGAGTTTGTTCCGATCTCAGTTCAGTTCTTAAGTCTTTGCTACATTGATTTGAGTCTGACCCATACATGTGTAGATAGAGGTTAGTCTGGAACTTGTGTGAGTTGACAAATAGAATTAGAGGATCTCTTTATCAGTGCTGTGCTTCCCTGCACTATTATTCTATGTTGAGTAATGCTGTTCAGGAAATTATAAATCACATGCTCAGATGCAGAGCATGTGAGTAACAAGGTTGATTTTAGTTTGTGAAATTTTTAAAAAGTGCCTTACATTCTTTTTATAAATTTCAATAGACTTAGATGGTACAAGTGTTTTTTGTTACATGGACAAATTATGCAAGGCTGAAGTCAGGGCTTTTAGCATACTGGTCACCAGAATAGTGTACATTGTACCCAATAGGTAGATTTTATCCCTCACCCCCTCTCACTCTATCCCTTTCTTAGTTTTCAACGTCCTTTACATCACAAAAAATGGTTTTTATTCTTGTCCATAATTTGTGTTTAAATATCCAATAATGGCAATGGACATAGAAGAATGGGAAAACTTGTAGAAATAATGAAGGAATGGAATTTGAGTTTGACTAAACCTGAGCTAGGCGACTGATTTGAAAAATAAGTGCCTGAACCAGCAGACAATCTTTAAAAGAGGTAATATATATAAAAAGTGCCTAGCAGAGAATCTAGCACAGTAATAAGCTCCCACTCAAGTGACTGTAGCTTTATTAGTTTAAAAGCACAGCCATTGAGGTTATTCCTACAGTGTTCATTACAATATGAAAGAATATTCTGAAACTAATGGTCTATCACTAAAGCAATGAGCATTTCAAAGGATACAAGAGTTACCCAGGTGTGTAGTTATCACCTGAGGGTAACTTTCTTCTTGAACAAGTTTCTTCTTGCAAATGAAACAAAATATTACCATTGATGAATTCACTATTTTCTCCAAAAGCATGTATGTAATGCTTGAAATAGTTAGAATTTCTCCATAACTGCCAGAAAACTGGTTTACGGATCAAAACCAGATATACTTTCACTATAACAGCCAATGGAAATGTAGAAATTTTGAAGATTAACAGAAGAGATTAGTTCTCACATGTTGATGTAACTGAGTTTGTCTTTGTCCCCAGCTTTTAACTAATACAACTGCAGTGACTATTCAAGAGAATCTCGATCCAGTTTATAATTCAACTGTGAGATGAAGAGCAGTGGTTAAACTGAACTCCCTTGTATGGTGATTGCAACAAATGCGCGTTGCACTCACAGCGACCTAAACCACGCATGCGCGGGAGCACAGGGAGCCTCAACGCGCAGCCGGCGTCGCTGGCGCCCGGTCCGCTCTCCGCGCGCGTCCGCGCGGCTCCACCGCGGGTCTGGGCCGACGGAGAGTCTGGCCTGGAATCTTTCTGTAATTGCAACGTATTGAAGAAAGTCTGAGCTGCTTAAAAAAAAATAAATAATAGCGACAAGCCTGATAACTACTATCCTACACCAATTTGAACATAAAAATATTTTCTTAAATTTCATAATTCAAGTAGGTGTTTGGATTAAATGGTCTCTTAGGGGTCACTTCCACTCAGAGAATCTACGATGCTGCAGTTTTTTCAGTGATATATAGAGGCTCTGGTATGACCCTTCAAGAACCCTCCTCCGCGAAATTCTGTTAAAATCTCTAAATATCGTTAAGCAGAATGTTGTATCCAACTAGGCCTTAAAATGCACACTCAACGAATTACAGAGTTCTTCGTAATGACTGAGAATCTTGAGCTGTGAACTCTCTGGGAGGGAATTTTTGGATGTTTTTACTGTTTATGACCATGCCTGGTACTACCTTTTTGTCCTAAGTAGTTAACATAACGTTTGGCACTTACTATTAATACTGTCTCATATCACCACATATTCATCATTATATTAAATTACAGGCAACAAAGACAAACCTTGGTTGATTTAAGCAAGAATGAAAAGTCTTAACAGGGTATTCAGTAGCTTATAAAATGTCTGGGAAAGCTGGAAAATTGGGGCCCCAACAAAGGAAAGCTACGCAGTCAGAAGCGAAACCAAATCAGGCCAAAATGTATCAACTCTAGACCGAGTGCGGTGCCACACCCGCGCGCCTGCCCCAGGTGCCTTCCTTGTCGCTGCAGGCCCGGGCGCCCATGTAAGTGGATATTGCTGCCACTCTGCTCATTTCCAGAAGCAATTCTCCGCTCTATTCATTTTGAATCCATTTCTTCATATTCAAAATCTCAGAGAATATATCCAATTAGCCACCCTTACGCCATATGTATATGCCTTAGCTCCCAGGGGACAGAGAAGGAAAATGGTTGACTTTCCTCCTGGAATATAAATCAGAGAATTTCTCAGAAATAGACAGTCAAAAGAATGGCAAATGTGCACAATATGGGATTTAACAAATAGCTGCTAAATAAATGACTAGTTGAGTGAATAAATGAGTTAACACAGTCACCTTGCACCAAAAAATGCGCTTTAAATAAACAAAGATTTATACTGCAAGGTAGAAAGGTTAAAAGTCTATCATGAATAGTAATTTTTTAAAATAAAAAGATATCCACGTTGAACATCTGATTGCAATTAAAGAAAAAAAAAGAAAACAAGCAGTTAGAATGCTGAGAAGGAAAGAGAAGAGAAACAGTGTGGTAGCATTAAGAAAACTACAATGTATCTACACCCTGCTCTCCTTCTTATGCTTTGGAATTTAGGTTGAGAAATGAAACCGTTATCAATAGCTGATTTACTGATAAAGCTAATAAAAGTGGTGATGCCATTGAAGTCGAAGCCACATGGGTCTGATGACTCCCTAAAGTCCCCATCCGTGTCCAGATTGAAGAGAAAAAAGAAAGATAACTAAATAGGCCACAGTGAGGACTTTTGTGTGATTAGTTCAGACAACTAACTTTAGCATATAGGGAGGAGTAAATAGTAGGGCAAGAAGTTAGGATTACTTAGGAAAATATTGCAGAATCAAGAGAAATTCATAAATGCAAATATTATTTAATACTCTTAACCTTTATTTCTTAAGCTTCAAATGTCACTATTAATCCTAAGAATTACCCAGGTGTAACCATTCTACTTGTTATGTGTTGACTGGTTGCAGCACCCCAAAATTCCTTTATTGACGTCCTAATCCCCAGTACCTCAGAATGTAACCTTACTTGGAAATAGGGTTATTTCAGATGTAATTAGTGGAGATGAGTTCATACTGGAGTAGGGTGGGCCCCTAATCCAATTTGATAGGCGTCCTTATAACAAAGGAGAATTTTGACACAGAAAGACACACAGGGAGAACACCATGTGAGATGAATTTCAAAAGTAGGCTGATTTTTCTACATGCCAAGGAATGTCAAAGATTGCCAGCAAACCTAGGAGAGGCGTGGAATACATTCATCCTACAGCTCCAACCAACCAACCCTGCTAAGAACTTGATCTCAGACTTCAAGCTTCCAGAACTGTGAGACAACAAAATTCTGTTTTTTAAGCCACTCAGTTTGTGGTGCTTTGTAAAACAGATCTAGTCAACTAGTACACAGCTCCAGGGAGATTAGCAAAAGTAAGGACGGTCCTGTTCCCTACACACCAAAAACATACTCTAATTACAACCACTGTTCCTTTAAGGTTTTATTTCTTTCCTTTCTTTTGTCTAATATTTCATTCTTTCCACTTCCCTTTTTTTCCCACTCTTCAGGACCAAGCTCCTCTGAGGAAGTAAGCACTTGCTGTCTCTATTCTCTGATTTCATTCTAACTCTCTCAACTAGAGCAATCTAACTTATCAACTCCCTTCGCTGAAACTGCCTTCTTGAAGGTCATGAATGACTCTTAGTTTCAAATTCAACACTCGATGTTCAGAACTCTGTTTAAATTGCTTCCTTCTATAGCTTTATTGATTCCTTTATCTTTCTTGGCTATTAGGACATATTCTCTAGCTATTAAATTTGGCTTTTCTGGATTCTAAGACCTGTACTCATTCTTCTTTTTTTCTGCCTCTGTGACCCTGTCTGTAAGTGATCTTATGGATACTACCTCTATACTTTCCACATTAGAATTTACATTGTCGACTGTGACCTTTCCTGTGAGCTCCAGGTACGTATTTCCAATGTTCTGGTAGACATCTCCACTTGATAATCCATACACATTTCATTTAAGACAAATTATGATCTTTGCTGTTACCAGAAGCTTCTACAAGCTCCTTTACAGATTTTACAAGCTCTTCTACAAGCTCTTTTACAGATTTTACCAGAAGTCACTCAAACAGTTAGGAGTTATCCTAGACTTCCCTTTCCATTTCATTCCACATCCATTAAGTCATCAAGACTGGTTGACAATTTTTCCTTACAAATAAAATTTCAAATATCCTAATATGCTTGACTCTTTCATCATCAACTGCATGGTGTGATCTTCAGTATATATAGCAATATTTGACACTCTCTTAATATCCTAAGCTATAGTAAATATATTCCTCAATTCCAGCAAGCTTTCTGTATCTCCCTCAAGATCAAGTTATGTGTGCTTCCTCTCTGTTCCCTTAATATTCATTTCACTACTGAGAGAACTGGTTTTTAAATTCCCTCTTTAGTTGCTTGTATTTTCCCTGGGTTGTGAGCTTCTCAAAGTAGAGAGAGACTATCTACATTTTATGGTTCAATGTCTAGCACAGTAATTGTAACTTTGATTAACTACATGTGTTGATAATTGAAAGCCACTAGAATGTTGTGAAGCAATTGTTATTTTCCATGATACCCTAACTGCAAAGAGAGAGGAAGAGAGAAAGAGAGCACTTTTACATCGATTGACTGAACTCGAATGGCTTCCTCTGAATGTCAGAATTCCCTGAACAGTGAAATATCACTAACGTAAGTTTCCTCACCTCCCTGTGGTAAAACTTGCACTACTTTATCCTGGAGGTTTTTTTTTCTGAGACACGAAGCATCAATAACCTGAATTGCAGCACACCTCTCTTCCATAAAGAACCATATTTTAGGTTTCTTTTTCTCCATCTGTATATATTACTGGAAACAAGAAAACTAGGTGTTGCCTATAGTAGAGAATGATGATGGGCTGGCAAAAGACAAACAGAAGTCCAATTCTCCTTGCCTTTCTTTCCACCACATTCATTTTACAAATGATTATATTTCAACAAAGGTTTCTATAACAACAAGAACAACAAGCAAACACAGAATAGAGAAATATAAATGACAGATATAATAAATCAATGATGAAATCCAGAATGCCGGTGAGGTCTGCATGGCTTTGGAGAAGAAGGTGATATGACCAAATTAAAGAATTACTCCTTTATTCCATCAGTTTAAATTGTAAACCACTTAGAATTTTTACATCAAAAAAAGTTCAGTGTAAAAAATTATTACTTTCGCCCTAAGAGCAAATTTTCTATAAATTAATGATATGCTAAACTGCAAAAACTGAAATTACAACAAAAGTCACAAATTGCAAAACACTAGATAATGATGGTTCTAGTTCTCTAGCTCATTCTTGTATGTACGTAGAAAGCACAGATGTGCAATGCCCACTTGACTTTTCAGAACCTACCTTCCTAAAACCCTTGTGGCTCTCATTACCCTGAAATAAGAGACCCTTGGCATCCCTGTCCTGTGTATCACGAAGTTCAAATGAAACACTTGAGTCTGGAGACACTGTTTATGATGTAACATTAGAGTAGCAAACGCAGATGCTTTCAAGGAAAGTGACAAAAATGAATAAAGTAGTCTGGTTTGGTGTGAAGGCATCAGAGTCTCTAAAGGTGACAGCCACTGGTGATCTCCAAAAACAAGCTGGTCAAGAGACGCTTTATAAACATGTTTTCATCTAAAATCTTTAATAGTTAAATACTGATTCTTCTACATGAAATTGTGCAGGCAAAACAAAATTAGTCTGAAGTCCTGCCTGTGGGTAGCCAGTTGCCACTTCTGGCTTACAAAATCCTCGCTACTCTCCTTGATTAACAAGAGAAACATTTTGTGTTATATTTTTTATTTAGGAATTTTTTTTCTTAAATAATTTAGCTTTTCACATTATTTTGTTTTATGATGTTCAGGGGTCCCTCACGCATGAGTTACTTCCCTCCAACTGGACTGTTGCCTCCTTGAAGGTAGAGATAAGCTTATATTTCCTTGTTTTCTCTTTCAGAAATGAATGTACAGTAAATATTTAGTATCTCCTTGTTGGTGCAATGATAGAATAAGAGTTCTGAGCAGCCCATCTTGGCCTGGCTCTGCTAAGCCCTTCAAACACTAATAAAACCAGCAAAAAACATTTCAAAAAATGTCCCCCTTTTATATGACTTAGTCTTATCGTTTTACTGTTAAATCAAGTGAAAACAGTAAACAAATGCCTCTATAGCTCCACTTCTGTGTTTCATATTAAAAAGTCTGAATTGTGTTAAATGCAGGCTCAAGCATTTAGTTAAATTATATTTTTTTTCATTCATTCAACAGATATGCGTTGAATTCCTATTAAGCACTGGACAGTCTTCTAGGTGATGCAGATGAAGCAGTTAATAAAGCAAATTTCCTGCCTTCATGAATTTTTGCATAGGATTTGGGGAATAATATGCTTCTTATAGGATCTATTTTTTCTGGTCTCTATGTTAAGCTTGGAAAATATTCAATGTAAAAGATATAGTTTTTGATTTATGATCTATTTTTCAGTGACCACAAGAAGACCTCTTATAAACTTTTAAGTAATTATACCCAATAATTAAATGATCAAGGAAGATCCATTCTATTTTGTTTAAATGACTCAAAGGGAATTGGAAGTAATGGTCTATCTGGCAGAGATGTGTGTAATTATTTTCCATTAATATTTGCAATAGACCAGAACTTAGGCTAGGAAATATACAATGCTATGGGGGATATTACAGAAGAGACTAGAAACTAAGTAGGCTTGTATAATGTTGCACTAAGTAGCATTTTATTGTTGTTATATAAGAAAATAACATATTGTTATTGCCATTAGTGCAGCTAACATAGAGATTCAGACCTTCAGGGATAAACTCTGATGGGGTGATCTCTGACTGATGTTAACATTTTGCTCTCAGCAACACATCCTCGCAAACAAAACAGCAGATATTTGCTATGACCTTGGGGAAACATCAGTTTCCTAAAGATAAATTGACCAACCCATATAAAAGGCATGTAATTCCAAACTAATCAAACATAAGACAACTTCAATAAGTGGCATTAAGGAAATGAGCATAATAAAACGAAGAATGCAGAATCATGTCCTTATCTCAAATTTCTTTTATAAAAGTTGCAAATGTTAGGAAGATAGTTGTTGCTTGCACAAGTACTTCAGTATTTTTTTACTCAAGCAGTTTAGAGCCTCCAGACCTCCTGGTTAAGCAGAAAGCTCTACTGTGGTTCCTTCTGATCTTGCCTGTCTGTGTTTGTGTCTGCCTGAACGTGGGCCAGCAGGAACCCAGGAGGTCCACACTGGAGCCATTAGTAGAGTTCCCACAAGGCAAAACTCAAGCAGCAGGAGGCAAGTTTTTGATCTCTGATTCAGTCCCTGCTTCTCCCTACTTAATCTCTTCTCCTGGCACATCCCTCTTGCCGTTTAGAGTGCCTTCCTGCTTTCCAGACAACCAAACACCTTTACAAACACGGTAGTGGTTAGTCAAACTTAATGAAAAAACTTGGCATTATTTCTTCTTAATATGGATACATTTATACAATGAAGTAGATGTTCTTTAGTCCATGTAGAGTAAAATAATTATTGAAAAAGAAAGGCACAGTCTGAGAAATCACTTTCTTTACAATATGATATTTTACTATTTAATCTCCAAAATTACAATGAAGAATATTGTGCATGCTGAGTTATTTGGTGATTATGTCTTACCCCTAGCAGTTAACGATCATCTCAAGGAATAATTGTCTTTTCAGGGTCAGAGAGCAGAGATTGAGTTTAACAGGGTATAACAGGGAGACTGCAAAAGAGAAACCAATAGAATTAGGTCCCATTTCCAAGCATTCTGTGTTTAGAACAGTCAAAAAGCTCAAAAGAAATCATATTTGGAAAAGCCCTGGAACGAGTCTATATCAACTTCCTTAAATTGCAGAAAGAGAACATCTTTTAGCCTTTATGTGGAAACTAATTGTGAGAGGCTCATTACTGTATTACTGCTCACAATTGCATCGTGGCCAGCTTTATTTACCAGAAATTTCTATGCAAACTCTACCTCCTCAAATTTCACTCAAAGTTTAGAAGTCCTGCCTTTTAGAGGCACATGGGGAAACAAGCAGGTTATGTCCCCCTATATAGCAAGATTAACTTATATTTCACACAAAGTATAGTTAGTAAGATATAGCGTGCAAAGTGAATGAGAAATTAATACATAGGGATCTAGGCTCACGCTTGTAATCCCAGCACTCTGGGAGGCCGAGGCGGGTGGATCGTTTGAGCTCAGGAGTTCGAGACCAGCCTGAACAAGAGTGAGACCCCGTCTCTACTAAAAAAATAGAAAGAAATTAGCCAGACAACTAAAAATACATAGAAAAATTTAGCCGGGCATGGTGGCGCATGCCTGTAGTCCCAGCTACTGGGGAGGCTGAGGCAGAAAGATCACTTGAGCCCAGGAGTGGGAGGTTGCTGTGAGCTAGGCTGATGCCACAGCACTCTAGCCCGGGCAAAACAGTGAGACTCTGTCTCAATACATAGGGACCTTAAGTTGGGAAGTACTGTGGGAAATGTTTCTGTCATGCAATAAAAATTCGCTAAGCTCTGCACTGCGCTGGGCACTGGGAAAGATAGTTAACATAAATTGCGTGAAAAATATAACTTTTGAATTCACATATATTGAAATGCATAAAATTCTTTCAAAATTCATCCAGTTTACTTTCCATTGTGTGATTTTTGGTTTTTTTTTTGTTTTGTTTTTTGGGTTTTTTTTGTATTTTGCAATTGTATAATTAAGGCCAATAAGTCCCAAAGTTCTCAACTGAAGCTACCCTTGCTTTCTCCAACTGATCTCATCTCTACACTATTTGCTCCGGGGCCCAAGCTACTTATAATTGTCCTAACACCATTTTGCATTTTTAAAATCTATTTCTTTGATTCCTTTCTTCTTGTATTTACTTACATCCCTTAGAAATATCTGTTGAAATTTTACTCACATATCACCTTGTAATGCTATTCTCTGACTGTAGTCAGAGGAGAAACCTCTTAGCACTCTTAGCACAGTGTGCCAATATTAAAAACCCCACTGTAGTTCTTAATAAACATACTTATGTACAAGTGATTTTCCATATTGCATCATGAATTTTTTTCCTGGCAAATGCCATTTCTAATTAGCATTATCTTCTTATGGGGAAATAAATGAATTGATTGTGTATGGTCTATGCTTAGAGAAAAGGATGGTCTTCAGTCTAAATGTTTTACCCCCCAAAAACCCTCTGAGTTCTGCAGAGTTTTCTGCAGAAGACTTTTCATGAAGAAAAGGGTCAGAATATATTTCACAAAAGATGAGGTTGGAGTAAGTCTGTGAAGGAAAGATACACTTAGAATAATAGTATATATAGAAGTCTAATCTCTGGTTAATAGCATAGAAATAGGTCAGGAATTTTAGGTCAGGGATCAAAATTGAAAGAGCTATAAAAATACTATAAATGTTATATTTTTCACATGTAAATTTTTTGAAAATGTTTTAAAATAAAATTGCAATTTCTCTAGGTAAAGAGGTGCATTTTTCACCAACAAGCAATCTGTGATGTTCACCTGTTGCTGTCCTGCCACCCTTGTCATTTTCATAACAATTCCCATCAAAAAATGTCCTATTAGAGAAGAATTTTCATTTAGTTTGATCAATGGAAAATTCCACCCTGGCTTTTGCCCTGGTGACTGACTGCCTTAGAACCTCATTCAACTGTCTACTCAGGCTCAGTTAGACAAGACCATGTGGAATACTTTACCTGTGACCATTGACCTGGACCACATCTGAGAAATCCCAAACTGGCCATATATGGAGAGAAGGGCCTACCAGAGGCCTGGAAACATGGGTAGCCTATGCATAAAAGACTGTCCAAGACCATCTGCTTCCATACCAAAGCACACAGCTTCCCAATATCACACGAGCTGCCCTGATCTAATACTGCTGTGCAATTGCAACAAATGCCTTTCTAGGCAAGGTGAAAGCTCATCTTATCTTTAAAAATTTAGCTAAAATTATAAAATTAAAAAAATGAAATGGAGCAGAAAATACAGGGGTTTTAGGGATTTAGGGGCCCATCAAAGTAAAAGAGATGATCACAGGGGTAATTAACATACATGCTTTATTGGATGGTGCTTGGACAGGGTTGCATGACAGGGGACACTCCTCCCGGTGAGAGCCTGTCCAGAGGTCTGCAGTGAGAGCACCACTGTCCAGAAGGGGAGGAGGGCCAGGCAGCTCCATGGGACAAGGGGATCAGGTGGGAGGCTTACTTCTCCAGGTGATATCGCTCAGCAGCAGGTAGGGAGTTTCCAGGTCATAGACGGGCAGCAGCAGCATCGGGGTTATCTTATCCATTGCTAGCAGGCAGATGGTGGAGGGGAGGAGGGTGCTTGGCAGGGTATGCAAAGCAGGAAGGCCCTAAATGGCTAAAAATCTGCTTGTTTGGGCTATTTTTAAATAATTGGATGTGTAAAAATTTGAGTTTGGCCCTGGCAGGCTTTTAAGCCAACAAGCCTCAGCTTGCAGTGAAGAAATAAAGAGCACAGTGGCCAAGACAGAGGCCATATTTGACTTATTTTGACAACAGTAGGAAGCAGGGAAGATTGCACTTCATCTCTGGATACCATAATAGGGCACAGACACAGCAAGAATCCCAGGACTGTACATACAGATATAGAACAAGAATGCAGAGCAGAAGGCGGGATCTGCAAAGCACGGCTGGGGCCGAGCAGTGGAAAGGCCCTGAAGGGTCTCCGGTGAAGGCACGTGGCACTTCCGGGAACCAGCCTCTCTCTGCTGAAGAGTAAATTTCTTTATGCTTTTCAAATCCCTCCCCCATTTCTTCTTACTGCAGTCTCATAAGCATAGTTCTTTGCTAACAAAAGCAAGTCAATTTTATATCAGCTCAAAGCATCGTAAGTTCTTTTGTTTTCCTCAAAATATTTCAAGCATTTCTGTAGAAATATAACCAATATAACCAATAATATAACCAATATAACCAGTTCATACTTGATTTTATGCAAAATTATAAGTGGAAGTGTATTATATCTAAAACAAAGACTATAATATTTTGTTTTATGTTGACATTATAACCTTTAAAGTGTTTATTTAAGGTATCCTGTGTGCCAGTTCGCACTATGCCAGACCTTGGGAACACGGCGCGGTAAATCCACAGCTTCTGCCCTCATGGAGCTTATGTTACTGGGTCAGCCAGGACTTAGGAATATAACTAGACTACCTCTCTACATAGCTCGAGTGGATGAAATAGTGCAACTCAAATCCTTTCTGGGAGTGTGTTAGTTGAGCTGCACATGCTAATAACTGTAGAAAGGACAGCAGTCCAGTGGCAATATTTCCCTCCATTATTTTGGGTTTCTTCTGGAGTTTCAAGTCTCTGGAGGGAAGTCAATCTGGTCCAGGTTATTTCTATATAGATGAGTTGACTACAAAAAAACAAAGAAACAAAAACAGGACACTAAATGCCAAGTAATGCTCTGTGAAGAGAGAACCTGGGCCCTATAAAGTTCACATGTGCTGAAGCAGGTTTACCCCTGGTGTTAGGGAATCCTAGGGGAAAGTTACTCACTCCCCAGTATAACACTTAGGGAAGGATTTGCATCTAATTGGGCTTTTCAAGTTAAAGATATTTCAATTTTCTGTTGCTTTATGGGCACGAGTTTGAAAGAATTCAGCTTTCAAGCTATCAGAGCCACTGAATGCCTAACAACTATTTCCTGAGTGTCAGATGCCTTAGAAACAGAAGAGAAGCCTCTGGCATCTTCCTAAGGCAGGCAATTGCTGCCTACTTCAATGAAGACTTATCAAAGTTGTAGGTTTGGTGTACAGAGGTGTATGAGTTTTCTAGGGTGACCATAACAAAGTACCATCGATGGTTGGCTTAAACAATAGAAATGTATATCTCACAGGCTAGAAATTCAAGATTAACTTGTTAGTAGGGTTGGTTTCTTCTGAGGCCTCTCTCCTTGGCTTACAGATAGCTATCTCCTCTTTTTTCACAGGTCTTTCCTCTGTGCATATCTGTGTCTTAATCTTCTCTTCTTATAAAGACCCACTCATATTAGATTAGGATCCACCCATATGACCTCATTTAACCTTAATTACCTCTTTAAAGGCTCTATCTCTAAATAAAGTCACAATTTCAAGTACTGAAAGTTAGGACTTCAACATATAAATTTGGGGGAGACACAATTCAATTCATAACAGGGGATGGCGGACCAAACCCTCCACTCCACTCCACTGATGCCACATGTGTCTAATAAGAACATTGTGCAGCATTTTTAAGGAAAAGATAATTTGAAAACATCAAGCTCAGTAAAGCTCACATTTTTTAGTCCTGTGCACAATCACCTATTTCATTTCATTACTTAGATACAACCACAATATGAGGAACAAGAAGGCCTCAATAACCCTAACTCATGGTTAGCTGGTGCTATGTACTGAATGTGTCCCCCATAAACAAAATGTAAGGGTTGAAGCACTAATCCCCAATGTGATAGTATTCAAAGGTGAGACCTTTGGCAGGTAACCGAGTTTGGATGAGGCCATGTGTGTGGAGCCAACGATGGGATTGTTGCCCTTGTAAGAGCTGAAGAGACCAGAGAGCTCTTCCTCCACCACGTGAAGATAGAAAAAGGTGCCTGTATATAAATCAGGAAGAGGGTCCTTACTAGGAACTGAATTATCTGGCACCTTGATCTTGGACTTCCCAGTATCTAGAACTGTAAAAAATAAATTTCTGTTGTTTAAGCCACTCAGTCTATAGGACTTATTATAGCCTATCATGTTTATATGGTCTGAGAGAATGAAACAGAATGTCTTCCCTTCACAAAACCAATACCCTTTTCTGAGTAAGACATACATTGGCACCTCTCCCCCTGTACTCAGGAATTCTAACTTCTCTAAATCCAAAGAGTACACTTCTCAAAAAAAGGCGGACTTCCTTAATTGTAAGGTGATTTTCTTTGATACAGTTGATAATGACTCTCATTAAAGAAAAGAAAATCACATACTTAAGATTATGATGACAGGTACTCACTGTCATCATAATATTTTAGAAGCTTGAAGTTCATGACAATATATTATGTAGGTGCTCTAAATAATATGATGGATTACAAGGAAAATCATAAAATTATTCAACAATGCAACTTGTGCACTAGAGGGATTAGAGTTAAATGATTGAATTTTTATAAGCAAGGAGAGAACACTAAAAAAAGATATGACACAAAATATGTTATGAAATTCTCAGTGTCACAGTTCAAGTTAAAACACAATTATTTAAAGAAACATTTTAAAATTCCTAAATAAATGCTTTATTAAATTTTTAAAATGAAAATGGTCTCTGAATCTATTTGGAGGGTTCTATCATACTATGTGATAAATGATAAATTCCAATTCAGACACTGGATCAAACTATGGAGGTTATAGCTATATCCTTAAAATATTCATGGTACTACTTTACGCCTTGTGAGTGAAATGCTGCTGAGTTCAGTTCTTCACTTCCGGATTTAACCAGAGCTTTTCCTGTCTTCCACAACAGGTTTGAAATGCCGTGGCTCTTCTTTTTGTGTCCTCATCCACTGGCTTCAACCTCACTTCATTTATTTCAGCAGAATGATGCCGTTTGTCTAATATTACTTCTAGGTTATCACTTCCAGGCTTTTGACCTTTATCCTCCAATCTAAAATGTCCTTTTCATAGGTCATCTCTTTATATAATAGGAAATCTCTCTTCAACAGAATATTCTCTTCCCTACTGTTTCTCCACGTGGGCAGTGGAACTTGAAAGTTTCCTGTCAATTTACCAACTTACCTTATTCATTATCTTCTTCATTGTAATGAAAAAGCATTATATGATAAAAGAGAGTATATGGTGTTTAAGAAAAAAATATTCTGACACTTGTTAAAATACTAACGGAGACTTCAGGACTACTGCAATAGTGTCAAGACTCTTGAAATAGGAAACAGGATTGGACTCAACTGCAAAAACAACAGGAACAATTAGCAGACTGAGGGGGTCAGTGGATGGAAAATTATTAAGAGAGGTCATTAAGGGTGAACGGATCTGTGCTAAGTTGACTTACTAGGGTTCTTGCTGAAAGTAGGCTAGAGTGATCAGATATCAAGGGTGGGAGGATTCTCAGTAAACTGACTTAGAATTCTTGCTAAAACTGGAATGGGCTGGCTGAAGACAGGCCCAAGGACAAGACCTACTCACAAAGAGGGCTTAGAATAAGCCTCACTATAAAGTCTCTTCAAGGGCAGGGTCTTTGTCAGTTATCTATACTTAGTCTTTTTTTAAATAGGAAATAAGAGTTACTTCAATTTATTGTTGTTTTAAATCCATAGGCTAATCAAAAGGGCTATATTATCAATCTTTCTGTGGAAACTAGGCTTCAAATAATGCAAAATAAAATTAGAACCAGTAAATATGTGATATCCAGGTTTCTGGTGAAAACTTCCAGACTCAACCTTGCATGTTATATTCATCTTTCAGCTTCTGTTTCCCACTCTTAAAAACACATTCTTCCTTGCCAAAATGTGTGTAAAAATATTTTTTTTAATGATTTAAAACACTATGCTTACTCCCTCAATGTCATTGAACTTGAATTTTTTCCTCTTTAAATGTTCTTTTCTTTAATGCTCTGTCCAGATTCTCTGACACATACATATATATCTGAGCTACTCAGATCTTTCTGAAACTCACTGATGATCCATTTTTAACTTCAACTAATACCATATACACTGTGATAATGAGATAGAAAACTGACAGGCCCTGCTCAATAAGGAATCATAAGACCCGAACCAAGGTCTCTGATAAAATAGGAGGCATTAGAGAAAATGGCCGAAACCAGCTAGAACCAACATGGGAACAAAAATGACCTCTGGTTACTTTCATTGCTCATTATACCTGCTTATAATGTATTAGCATAATGAAAGAAACTCCCACCAGTGCCAAGATAGTTTACAGATGCCATGGCAACCCTGGGAAATTGCCCTATATGGTTTAAAAAGAGGAGGAAGCCTCGGTTCTGGGAATTCCCAACTCCTATCCCAGAAATCTTATGAATAATCCTCCCTCTGCTTAACATAAAATTAAATAGAAAGTATAAAATAAAACCCCAGAAACTCACCAGGTGCTAACTCTCTCTTGCTCTGATAGCCACTGCCCTATCTGTGGGGCAACCTCCCCTTTTTTCCTTTTCTCACCTTAAAAAACTTGCTTTTGATTTACTTTACTGGCTCGCTCTTGAATTCTTTCCTGCATAAAGCCAAGAACCCACTTAGCCTTCAGGCCAGATTCCAGTTTTGAGGGCTACTTTCCTGTACCAATATGTCTCTGTTTGAAGAGGAGGTTTGGTCTTAAAGACAGAAGAGTAAAAGATTATGTTGGAAGCCCACATTCATCCATCTTATTGGTTTTATGTTCTTTTCTTATTCTCCACTCTAAACCTGTGAATCGTTTCTAAGCACAATGTATTTGTCTTTTTTCCAGCAATTTCCTCTTAGAAAAGCCTATTTTTGCATAGTTAGAAAAGAAAATCTTGCCTCTCTGACCAAAATCACATATTATCTGTAAAAATCGGAAATAGTATTCTAAACTTCCTTCATAATTTTATTTATTCCCCTAAAGTTCAACAAATAGTCTGTGATTTTCTGATTTTCCTTCATGCTTAGTGAATCTTGACCTTGGATATTCTTGTCAACCTGTGTAGTAGAACTTTTGTAAAAATTTTCTAAATCAATGTTGAATAATGTCAGAGGCTGCAGTTTGGATGGCCTCCCCTCCTGTCATAAATGCCACCGTTGACACGCCTTGTACCACCACGCTGGTCCTTTCGTCTTTCTCCAATGCATCACTAAATAATAAGCAAACTTTTTTTTCAAAACTCTTAAAATTCTTTGTTCATAAACAAGATCACTAGATAAAGAAACTTTTTACTCTTTAAGAGCTTGAGTGTATTGCTCCATTCTTCTCTGTCTGCTAATCTATGTTTCTTCATTCCTCATTGCCTGACATTCACCTACATATATTTCCGGTAGCTGCTGTGATACAGCTTTCCTTTCGCAGCAAAGCGTCATGCAAACGTTGTCTGCTACTTCCATTTCTATCAGTGTGGTGACTGTATGCTGGACCAGTCATCCCAATGAAAGCAACAACAACAAAAAGCACTAAATAAATAATTTTTTTTTTAAAAATGTACAATCTGAAAAGTGAGAAGATTACTGGGGCCACAGACTATGTGAAATCAGGAACACAGAGAGTTAAGCAAAGTATTAAAAATAGTTTTCACCATAAAAAATTTTAGTGTGCAGGGACCCACCTGCCCCTTGAGCAGTCTCTCCAGTGTGGCATCTGCCCCGCTGCTCTTTGTCTTTGTCGGGGCTGGGTATTGGGTATTTGGTTGCATTCCTGACAACCACAAGCCTCCTCACTGTCCGTGATGCTAAAGCTTCGTGTCTGCAGCTCCTTTGTCCCAGCTCCAGTCTCTTCCATCCCATTAATTGTCTCAGCACTTCTGAGTGTCACATGGAGACCCAGAAATTCTCAGCTGTTCTCCGTATGCTCTCGAATAGGGTTCAGGGTTCCGTGAAGTGGCCCTTGGGTCCGACACCTTCCTCAGCAATTGCTGCTCTGCTAGTTCTGTGCCGGTTTGGACTCGGTGCCGTGCCAAGCATGAGAATTTTCTAAGAAGCTTAGAAAGAAAGAAGGAGAGGAAGAAAGAAAGGGAGGAGAAGGGAGTGAAAATTGGTCACAGATAATTAATTTTAGATTCCGCCAAACCTATTTGTACCCTTCCGGCTACCCTGTCCCTCAGGGCTTTGTTCTAAGGTATGAATGAAGGAAGTTTTAAAACTTCTCTTGCTCTCCCTCGCCTTGATGTTCTCCACTTTGCTCTTCTCCTCTTTCTCTCTTTTAAACCCAGCTCAGGCCAACATTGAGTTTCCTTTTTCCTGTGTGCTGTTCTCAGTTTTTTCCTTTCTCCAATTCAATGTGGCCAGTACTATAAGTCATCATACACTCATTTATCAAAGATACATTGAGCACCTGCCATCAGTCAGGACTATTCTAAACCCTACGGAGTGAGTGATAAAAAAAAGACAGACAAGATTCCTGCTCTAATACAGCTTCCTTTCCAGAAGGTGGAGACAAATAATATCCAATTTTAAAATAATATAAATAAAGAAAATAACAAATTATTAAGAGTTATGCACAGGTTTAAACAATAGAGTAATGTGAGTGGCCATATTGTATTTATGAGTCAGGGAAGATTTTCTTTTCTTTTCGTTTCTTTTCTTTTTTTAGAAAGTGTCTCACTCTGTCACTCTGGCTAGAGTAGTGTGGTGTCATCACAGCTCCCGGCAGCCTCCAAATCCTAGGCTTAAACGATCCTCCTGCCTCAGCCTCCCGAGTACCTGAGACTATTGGCATGCACCACCATGACTGGCTAACTTCTTTTTTTTTTGAAAGATGGGATCTATGGTTTTCAACCCCCACTGCTAAATTTGAGTGGCTGAAAAAAAAAAAAAAAAAAAAGACAGGATCTCGCTATTGCTCAGGCTGATATCCAACTACTGGGCTCACGTGATCTTCCAGCCTTGACCTCATGAGTGCTGGGATTACAGGCGTGAGCCATTGTGCCTGGTCAGATTTTCTAATGTTATTATTAATGTTAATAGTAACATTAATCTGAGATTTTCATCACAAGAAGGAGCTAACCATGTGAGGATTATGGAGAACATTTCAGGCAGTGAATACAATCTGCATGATGGCTTTCAAATGAAATAACTCAAAGTTGGAGAAACTGAAAGACCAGGTTTTTGAAGTGTAATCAGTAAGGGAAAAAATTTATAGTAAGTTTTGTAGCAGTCCAAGTATATAATACTTTGTAAATTAGGAAAAAGTGTTTAGATATTATTCTAAGTATGAGAAGGAACTGGATGTATAGACATTTCAAAATGTCAGTCTGGCTATTGCTTAGAGGAGTGGTTCTTAAGCATTTTTGTCTCAGTAACATTTCAGATTTTTAAAACATTTGGAGGACCTCAGAGAACTTATATCTATTGATATTTCTAATATCAGATGTCAAAACTAAAATATATGCTAATGTTATTTATTAATTCACTTAAAAGTAATTCTGGTGCATGCTAACAAAAATAATAGATTTTTATGGAGAGTAACTGTATTTTTCAAAATCAAAAAATGAGAAAAATTGGCATTGTTTTTACATTATTAAAAATCTCTTTAATATCTGTCTTAATAGAAGAGAGCTATATTCTTATATCAGCACCTGCATTAAATCTTTATCAATATAGTTTTGGGCTGAAATATATTTTAAAAAATGGCCTTCCTCACATATATAGTTGGAAGAGGCAGAAATATTTTAATAGCCCATTCAGATAACTGTGGATATTCCTCTCTACACCAAAACTTTACATGTGATAGTTTTTTAAAAGTTAGTTGTAATGTGGAGTTTGAAATCATTCGTTACTTTTCATAATCTGTTATTATAAAATCTCTTGGTTTATCTTGAATATTGGTTTATTTTGAATAGACATTTTGCCCATGATAAAATCTGAGTTTTCAGGAGAAAAATCAGAAGTTTTGCAAATTTTAATCTACTCCTGTGAGAACCACAAGTGTTTTAGTATAAGGAACTAACGTGAGAACTGAGAGGCATGATTTTATAACACATGTATTATTCATTGGAAAAATGTCAGTTGTATGAGGTACGAGTGTCTTCCTTATGTTGACACATTTTATTAAATATTTTTTTAAAAATCACATTTGTTAGTATCATCACTGACCTCATCAGACAAGTGTTTCAATATTGGGAACTTGTCCGCCTCACAGGAGTAGATTAAAGTCTTCAAAAGTTCAAATTTTTCTCCTGAAAGTTCAAATTTTATCACTGCATAAAAATACTGTAAGTCTTGCTCCTTGAAGTGACAGTCTTGCTTCATTTATTACATAGAGAAATACCCATATCCAAATAACTTTAATTTTTCTCTCTGCCATTCATCCAAGTAAAAGTGGTGTTCTGTGAAGAAGCAGCAGCTAATTCATCTCCCAATACAAACAATCACACAAATGTTTTGCTCCCACATAGCCATCCTGCCTTTGTGTGCAGCGAAGGTCCACACAGTGAGAATGTCAAAGAACACATTACTATCATTGTAAAAATAGTTCTGAACTTAAGGACTCCCTGCGTCTGAAAGTCACAGGGACCCAACCCCGTGAGGTCCACAGACCTTACTTTAAGAACCACTGGCCTAACTAATAGTTGAGAAGGAGGGTGAGAATGGAAGATTTTTGTAGTTTTAGAGGAAAGAAATATAGGGTTTTCCTTCAACATGGAACTGCAAAGAAATGAACAGTTCAGGATATGTTTTGGAAATAAAGTCAACAGAACTTGTTGGATATGTTAAGAGGAATGAAGGAAAAAGAGAGAGGAACCAAAGGTAAATCCAAGATGTTGCTGTCAGCAAATAGCTTCCAGAGGCGATTACCGAGATGAAGAACAGGGGCAGGGGCAGATTCGGTGTGTGAAGTGAAAAGTTTAACTATGAGAATTCCACAGAATTCCTTTCCATAATGTTGAAAATTTGGCTTTTATTCTCAAGATCTAAAAATTCTAGTGTCTAATTTAAAAACCGAAACTGAACAAAGCCTTCTTAGTTCTAGGCAATTTCTTCTACGCCCTTTATCTTTCCTGTTTGCTTGGTTGTAACGGTGAAATAACCAAATAAAGAAAACCTCCTCTAACTTCCTACCTTCCCCCTAGCCCCCCAGAAACCTTAATGAAAAAGTGTGACATGAGGGAACAGTCCTTAAACAACCTCGCTTCTGATATCAACTGCAAGTTCAGAGGTTCCCCAGGTCATGCTCCCTTCTGACGCCATTTTCCAGTTTGGGAGTTCTCAAGATGACCCTCTGGTATGATAATCCACTAGAAAGACTCACATAACTTACTGAAATTACTCACTGTAACACTCACAGTTGTGGTTTACTACCGTGAAAGGATGCAGATTAAATTTAACCAAAGGAAGAAAGACAAGGGAGAGAGTACAGGAAACTCTAAGCATGGAGCTTCCAGTCATCTTCTCCCAGTGAAGTCACAGACATTACAAACTTTTCCAGTAATGATATGTGACAGTATGCATAGAGTATTGCCAACCAAGCAAGTTCACCTGAGCCTTGGTGTGCAGAGTCTTTACTGGTACTTGGTCATGTAGACATGGTCAACTGTTCATGTTGCTAACCCCAGTCTCTAAGCCTTGTGGAATTTGAGCTGATCCTGCATGACCCACTGCCCTCGCCATATGTAACATTTTTAGACTATTTGGCATGACCCAAGATCCCAAGGTAAACAGCAACACTTATCAGATGGAACATTACAAAGGCTTAGGGCTCACCTCCTAGGATTCAAGGGCAAAGGTCAGATCTTTCATTGAATAAGGTTAAATTCTTTGCTATATTCACAAAGTCCTCTTTGTTCTAGGTAGCTCCTTCTATCTCTTTTACTTTTTCTCTTAGCTTAGCCTTAATGGTTAAATGACCAAATAACTAAAACACTCCCTACTTCCCTAACGCCTCCTTCCCCCAAAAAAATAACTTAGTGAGAAAGAAAAACACATGGGGTGACATTTCAAAATATTTTTTACTAACTATATAAAGAGTTTTCTATTGTATTTGGCTAACATATGTTGAGAATTTGCTGTGTTCTGGGTACTGTAATTTTAATTCTCACAACAATCCTATAAGTTAAGTGACATTTGTGTCCTAATTTTATAAGTGAGAAAACTGAGGCTCAGAGTGGTTAAGCAATTTGGCAAGAGTCATACTCAGATAATAGGTGGTTGAGCCAAGGTACAGCTCTAAGCAGTGTGACCCCAGAGAGTCTTCTCCTGACTGCTAAGCTATACAACTCACTAAATGGGAGGTACTGTATTTATCTTAAAAGCATTACTATTAAAATCATTCTCAGTCTCTTCTCTTAGACTAAATTTATTCTTCTCATTCATTTGGGTAAAATTTACTCAAAGATTTTTATTTCATTTAATTCTGACACTTGACTTTCTTAGCAGCACCTAACTCTATTTTATGGCATTGTCTTTGACAATCTGCATATCTGTGAGAGCTTCCTTCCTGCAAAAATAAAAGGTTGTACACCATTACTCCTCCCTAAAGTGTAAAAGCTAAAGTACTGCTAATTCTTATCCTCCTTGGTTAGCATATTCTATCCAAATTCATATTATACTAAATTTGTGAAGACTTCCACCATATATCTTTGGTTATTTCCTATGTCAGCAATAGTTTCTCTCTCTAAATGAAAAGCAATTTTTTAGGTGGTTTTGCAATTTTTCCCTTGTCACAATATTTAACCCATCATATTTCCCTATCCAAATATGTCTGTAGCTTTCACTGAAATCATGAAAATAATCACAGAATTCTTTGAAGTGATTCTATCGCCCTTTCCCCTCCCTGTAGTTTACGCTCAATGAGAATCAACATTTAGTATCAACCTTCAGAGACAAAACACTATGAAATAGTTTTAATAGTCATGTTTTCCTTCTCCTTTTTATTCATATACAGGGTGTCCCAAAAGTTACCAAACATAGGGAAAATGGGAAATTGTACAATTTAACTGTTTAACTAATTTAACTGGTTATTCTTTTTTCCCCCTAACAAATGCTCCTTATACACCTAAGTGTATAAGGTTTACAATTTATAACATTCCCATAAGTTATTATTCCTATTTAAAAAGCTTTAAAACCAGGAAAAAGAGGTTAAATTGCCTTTTCAAGGTCACCAAGCCCAAGAATGACTGACAGGCCTAGCAAATAAGGTCGTTTCTTTAGAGAACCACATTGTTTCTAAGTTGCAATATAATATATGTTATATGTACTATATGATATATTATATGTACAATATAATATATGTTATTATATGTATTATATGTAGTTTTCAAATGTACTTCACTTGTAAAAAAATGAGACTGCTAGAATAAGACCTTTATAAAGAATTAACTCAGGGAGATGCTATTCTTTGCAAAAATGCTTTATTTCAACTCTACTTGATCTTTCCTTTATGTAAACTTTCTAAAAATTATTTTTGTCCTGAAACTTCTTGATGATACAAACATAGGTTTACTCTGGTGACAAATAAAATGATACTAAGTTGGTTCTTCATCACAATCACATAATCATAAAAGTGTTGGCACAATTAAGGTTTTTAGTAGAAGTAAACTTGCAATGAATATTCATGTGATTTTTGATAAATTGCTGAAACATTTCCTATGAATAGTAGACTTAATTCATAAGTAAATTCATTCAAAACATGTAAATTTAACTTTCAGTACTTCTGCTTACATCACAGTTAAAATAGAATATTTAAGCTAATCTTTCTTAACAATATAAATAGAATCACTTACATCAACAAGCAGTTTCTATGTTAATTCTGGCAATACCAACCTCCCCTTCATTTAAAAGTAACAATATTTAAGAGCTATATCATTGTAGAACTTTTAACAGGATGATAACAGCAATTTCCTGTGAAAACAAATTTAAAAATAAATATCAGAATACCACTCTGAACATCAACTTTTGAAGGATTTTTAAATATCAGGTTAGATTCCCTGGTATCTTTCCAAATAAGCTGTGTTTGTGGGCAGTAATTGTGGGCTTCCTTTTTGTGTCCGTCAGAATATTTAAGGCTATATTGTGGTAACAAGCAACTCACAAATATCAGTGACTAAAGCTTGCACTGCATGTCTAGGGAGAAACATGACATGGGTCTCAGCTCATCACAGTCAGCCCAGGTCCTATACAAATACAGCCACCCCATCACAATTGTTCTTAGTATCTGGAAATATTCTCTGACCACTGCTTGCCTATCCTTTCTCTCTCCCAAATGCATTCTGTTACATTTTTAATTATCTGGGCTTTTTTCTTCATTGTCCCAATTTCTCTCCCTACCTCTAACTCCATAGTTCCACCACACCTGATTTAGAATTTGTTGAGTTATTTAGTATCTCACCTTTCGGAAGTTTCCAATTGTTACTGAGAATAGAAGTACACTCTCTTTCAATCTATTTCTGGAAAGATACAGGGAGTTCTGAAGTGTGTTACACTGTCAATTAAATGCACAGCCCTGGAAGGGCAGGTCACTTTTGCCCACAGTTCACTGGCCATAAATGGTCACATGACTGCACCTAACAACAGTGACCTAGGAAATACAGTCCTGCTGTAGGCCTGGAACACAGAGACAGACATACTCAGTGAACATTAATAGCTAGGAAGCTAGAACCATCTATTTGGTTCATTTTCCCTTCCAAGGCAAAAGACACCTACCTCCTCTCAAAGGGAGATGTCACAAATGTCCATAAAGTTTTAGGCACAAATCTCAAATTCTGTGCTCTCTAATTAATGAGCAGTAGTCACTTCATTGGATCTAGATATGACTGCCCAAACTTTATCCAGAAATATATCATAAAACTCTATGTCCTTTCCCCAAATAAATCTATAATAATTGGACAAAAACAGGACAATCAAGCAATCCCATTCACAAATGGATAAAAAAGGAAAAACATAAATGTTGGTCCACAGCAATCTGAAATCCTAAGAACAAAAATGCTACAAGACTCTATACCTATTGTTGTCAATGTATCTCAGTTAGGCTCTGGTTCCACTCTCGGGAAGTTATGGTCTTTGGTCTTTTTGATCTTTGGCTCTTCCTCCAAATGTATCTTCTTTTTTTAATTGTTTTTTATTTCACCACATCTGAAATTGGTATTAAGGAATCCAACTTCCTTAGTGGTAAATCAGTTTTCTCAGTCTACTTCTATAGGAAGTTAGAGACCCAAGAGTTAAGTTTCAAATACTAAGTTTTCTTGGTAGTACAACACTATCAAAAAGTTAGCCTCAAATCTATTTGATTATAGCCAGTTCCATGTGCCATGAGCTATTCTCAGAGTTAATTTTGAAATATGCCTCTCTTTTCATTTAACTATAGGTACTTTGAGCCACTAAGCCTTAGTGGGATAGTCACATCCTTAGTCTTTTTTTTTCCTTGAGCTATTTTGTCCATTCAAATGACTATACCTTCTGTCTTAAACTATGAAGAGGTTTCAACAATGGATGCCACAGCACAACCCTTGATTACATTCTTGCTGCATGGCTATTTTAATTAATCTTTGTTTTCAAAGAATTTCTCAATATTATGTTTTATAGGTCAGGGTTGAAAAGAAATTGCTTTTGTTCAATTCTAAAATTTCTTACATTGTCAGACTCTCTCTAGATTTTTCATTTCTGCTTATGAAATGGCCAATTATTTTCTGCATCCATCTCTTTCTTGTGTTACCTTCCCAAATGCAGTCAACAACAACCAAAACATATTACTAACATTCTATTTATGAAATATTCTCTTTAAAGTCACAAGATCAGAAGATAGATTACCGAGATTGCAAAATTATCGCATTTGACGGTTTTATCTTTTATTTCTCCACTATACAACATGAATAAATATCTTTCTAGTCTATAATAAAAGCTTCCCCACCACCTAAGCAAATCTCTTAGAGCAATGTAAAGTATGTTGTTTTGTTATCATAGTCTTTGCCTTCTGGTGCCACATGTGTATCAGTTAGGATAGACTAGTTTGGCGGGGGGAGGAGGAGGGGGAGGAGGGGGAGGAGAAGAAGAAAAAGATGAAAAGACATCTAAATCTCAATCTTTAAAAAGAAACATTGGGGTTTTCCTCTCCCTACAGGTGCACTGTGGTTTGGCAAGAGCACCGCACACACAGTCCTTGTTCAGGGAGCTACTCTGCCAGAGCAATCTCTCACACACT
>CAUYPO010016099.1:0-16842 GCA_963574435.1 Cheirogaleus major
ATTTATGTAATCTTTACCTACCACAGCATACGTCATCAGAAGAAAACCATTCAACACTTAACTTAGAAATTAACAAGTTACCCTCTGCATTAGTTTCTTAGGGGTGTCACAAACTGGGTGGCTTAAAACCACAGAAATGTATTGTGTCACAGTTCTGGAGGCTCCAAGTCCAAAATCAAAGTGTCAGCAGGGCCAAGCTCCCTGAAACCTATAAGGGAGAATCCCTCCATGCCTCTCCTAGCTTTTGGTGCTGGAAGGCAACTGAGCCTCTGACTCCATCATCGCATGGCTATCTTCTTTCTCCAGGTGCGTCTCTGTTGCTCTTCTTTTCTTATAAAGGACACCAGTCATACTGAATTAAGGGCCAGTATGGCCTTACCTTAACTAATTACATCTGCCACAACCTTATTTCCAAATAAGGTCACATTCAGAGGTTCCAGTGGGTTAGGACTTCAACATATCTCTTTTGGGGGGAGGAAACAGGAGACACAATTCAACTCATAACACCTTCATTTTCATGCAATTTCACATCAAAATAAATGCATACTTTCATATCTTTATCTTAATTGCATCCTCAACATATTTTAAAAAATAAACCATTTTTTAACGATTATAATTTTAATTACACAAAGATATAAGCCCTATTAGTTATTTGTGGTTTAATTTTCTTTTAAACATAAGTTAGTTTGGTATCTAGTTGAGGTCAAAATCACACATCCAGATATAAAGGGTAAAAAGAAAAACATGCAATTTCAGAAGTTTGAATTGAACCAGCGTTTATCTCCTTCTGTGAGGGTGAAAATGAAACTCACCTGCTCCCCACATAGCTTTGTTGTTCTCATGGAGAATGTTACCAAGAACAAACACCTGTCAAGAGTGCATGTCACTCATCTTTCACTAAACATTGCAGTAACCTACTTACTCCAAAGAGTATTGAGATGGCAACCTGTAATAAGGATTAATGATGGATTTTTTAATGCTTGTCAGGAATTTTTATTATAAAAAAACTGAACACTAAGTCACAAATATAACAGGTCTATGTATGTAAAAATAGAAGAAATCTAAAGAAAAACCAATATTGATATATGAATTCTAAACCATATGACTGAAATTGTTCACGGTAAGAAAGAGGCTACCATTTATTGAGGCCCTACTTAAGCTACCAAATCAAGCAGTTCGCTAGGCAACTTATACACTTCACCTAACTTAATCACTAACATCCCTGTGAGTTAAGAATTGTTATCTACAGTTGCTGATCACATACAAGAAAAGTGATGTTTATAGAAGTCACCTGCCTTCCACCAATGGCCCTTTCAAAATTACCTTCTTAGTTTTGGCCAACTTATCCTTTCACAAATATGAAATACATGGAGAGCAAGAAAAGGAGGTGAAGTGCACCTTGGAACATTAGTGAAAAAACACAGCCTGGTAAAATATATGGTTTTACCAAGCTTGAAAACAGTTGTGCTGACGCTCACGTCTTTTTTTCCACTTTTTCCCTCCCAAGTTAAGGTTTGTTCAGATACCCCATGAAGGGTGGCAGAATCCACCCCAAAATATGCCACTTTGGCATCAGGATTATTTTAAGCTAAAAGTACTTAAAAAACATCAGAAGGGTGTTCTAAACCTATTTTCTTCCTAAAAGGTGATAAAACTTCCATCTTTTACATGGCCTTCCTATACCAGAAGGAAAGAAACACTTATTACTGGAGACAGGTCGTCAAAGCCAAGGGATTTCTGCACAAACTGACCTTGTTAAAATAATTCTAACCTTCTGTTAGCCTCCCCAAATATTTTAGTTAATTTCCACAATTGCCACTCTTGGTTCGGTCTAGTATAAAAAGCATGTAGTTTTGCCACTTCTTTGTGTCATTTCTTTTATGAAGTCTCCCACGTCACAAAACGTATTAAAAAATGTGTGTGCTTTTCTCCTGTTGCTTTGTTTTATAACAATATAATTCTCCGGCGCAGCTCAGGACCCTAAGGGTAAAGTTTTGCCTCCCTTACACGCGTTTCCAATTCCTAGGTACACATGCAATAACCGCTCCGAACCTACTGTTAACGGACAATGCTTTTTTACTGTTGTTCCTATCCCGTACAGTCCACGGGCGGGGGGCCCGGGACAGCCTGAGGAAAGTGCGTGGAGAAACGACGTCGGCGCGAGCTCTGCAGCTCCAGGGGTGGGGTGTGCCCGCAGCCCCCGCCGGCACATAAACCTGCACAGCTAACCGCCCGGGCGCGGCGGTCACTTGCAAGCGCCATCAGAGTATGTCACGGACAGGAGGGACGGAGGCACCTGTCCGCGGGAATGCAGCTCCCACGACGGAAGCCCAAGGCCCTACAAGCCCACCCGCCGGGAAGAGCCGCCCGGCGCCCGCGACAGGCTGCGGGCCCGCGGGTGCCCCACGCCGCGGCCAGAACGAGGCTGCGCGCGCCGGTGACGTCAGGCCGCGGAGCGGGTGGACGCTACCACTGCCGGCGCCCCCCGCCTGGCCCGGCCGCCGCCTCACCTTTCCGTCGCTGTGAAAGGGGAGGCCGAACTCGTCCGTGGTGGGCGGGGGGCGAGCAGAGCCCGTCTCCTCGGTCGCTCCGGCGGCGAGCACCGCGGAGGCGGCGGCCTCGTAGTCCGGGAAGGGGTTGGCGAACGCCCGCTCCTCCATCTCTGCCTCCCCTCCCAGGTGCAGCTTCAGTCTCTTCGACATGGTCTCGCCCATCTCCGCCGCGCGGGTCTCCAGCGGGGCCGCGGGACGGCGCGCGCGCGGGGACAAACCTCCTGCCGCGGCGCTGCGGCTCCAGCAACGCGCCGGGAGCTCGGGCTTGCTCCGGCCGCCGCAGCGGACCGCCCCTACGAAGGCCGGGGCCACGGGCGGGCAGGGCGAGCGGGGCCTCGCGGCGGCAGCGTCTCGGCGGGGCCTGCCTAGCGGCTGGCGGATCGCACATCGGGCTGCAGCTGGGCGCTGCACGTGGTGCCCGGGCGGGCTCTGGGCGCCGCCCGCGCCTTCCCCTCGCTCTGCCGCGGGGCAGGGACCACGGCGGCGCGCAGTACGGGCCGGGGCCCGGGTGTCGCCGCTTCCGCTCCCCGCTGCGGACCAGCACGCGGAGACTTCGCGGGCGGCGGCGGGGCGCGTTCCGCTGTCTCGGTCACCCGGCCTGTGCGGGCCGCGGCGGCGAGCGCGTCCCGGGGCTCAGCTCCATCCTCGTCCGCGTCGCCACCGGCCCGCGGTGTCGCCGAGTCTCGGCCCGGCGCGCCGGCCCAAAGGAATAGCAGCAGCTCTTTGTTTGGTATTAAAAAAACACCGCAAGGATAGTCTCCGGGGGACGAGGGGGAGGGAGACAGTCCCTCCTATTCATCGCTGTCGGGAGGGGTGTCTTGGAGGAGGAGCCACAGGCCTTTTTTTGTTGTGGTAGGGTGGTTTTTTTTTTTTTGGTAATGTTTTATGTTCAGTCCGTTTGTTTTGAATAAATGTACATCTCTGGTAAAAGATACTATGAAAGCACATGTAATCATCCAGATATTTTATTGACCAGAGAGATTCCTCAAACATTAATGTAATTGGCCAGGAGCATAATGTGTTCCATAAAGGCCACAAGCAAATAGATCTTCGCATTTATATAATCGTATTTACTGCACAGTCTTTATTGGTTCTCTTTATTCTTGTTATTTATGTAGAACCAAATAGGTGTAATGATTTCTCCTCCTTGAGGAAAATGTTTTATTTCAATTTTCTTCCATCTAACAAACATTGAGCACCACCAGATGGTACTAGGTGATGAGGAAGTAAGGTTAAAAAGATAGTTTCTGCCCTTGTGGGGATTCTGAGGTAATGGGTGAGAAAAACAAGGATTAGGGTATAGCTGATGGGGACACTTCCTAGAACCAAGAGAAGTACACATTAATACGAGGTAAAAGGTGGCAGTAAAGTTCAGTCACCCCTGGCCTCTGTGGCCTCAGAGTGGGGTGATGTAGAGAAGGTCTGGCTCCCCACTGCCGCCCTGTTCTGGTGTCTTCCTGGACATGTGAAACACACCTACCGAGACCATGACTGTGGGAAATTACAGTGTAGGAGGAAATAATTTTAAAGGGGACACTCAGCATAACCACCCTCAATATTCAAGGAAACAGAACTGATAGAACAAGTTACTATACAGTAGCATCTGTTGGGGATGTCACTTTCCTGCTGCTTTCTCTTGACCAGGAGTCCATCTTTCTCCCACCCTCCATGAAGGACATGTCCTCAGTGCTCTCAAATTTTCATACCTATACTGTGAAGGAAATCTAGTCTACAAACTACTGATGCCAGCGTGCCTTAGGAGCCATCCATCTACCACTTTAGGGACTTCACAGAACACCCCACAGCAGATGTTCCCCAAAGCCTGCAAAGTTACTGAGACTGCAGCAGCATAGGCAGGTGCAGCAGAAATGTCCATGCTAGCTTTGTTCAGCTACACCTGGTGAACTCACATCTCTCCTTGGCATAAGGTGAAGGTAGTCTCATTCTTTGTGCAGTCTGTGGATGGATAACTGGACAGCTGTTGGCAGGTGTACAAGTTTGTCCTAAGGAAAACCAAAATTTTCAAAAGCTACAACATCTAAACCCATTTTAAGGAATTGGCATATTTTCCTAAATGCTGTCCAATCTGCAGTTTCCTTGCCCTCAGTGGAGATTTCACTTACACTATTTGACAGAGAAGTGGTAGTTTCCCTTTCTGCCTCCCCTTGTCTCTTGGAGGCTTTAATGCAGATGGCATGGGGATCCATTCTGCAGCCCTTTCAAGCCCAGGGCCATCTTCCTCTGGTGGCCACTCTTGAGGAAGGCAAAGACTTGATCCATGCCTTGAAATTACAACTTTTTATTTACCTTAGGACAGACCAAGTTCTTAGCCTGGGAACTCTTCCTTACTCTTCTATGTAAGGGAGGGGGCAAGACAAGGTGCAATATGTCCCCATTCAAAGCAAACCCCCAGGAGTGGTGAAGACACTTGGCAGCTGCCTCTCCTTTTGCTCAAAGGAAAACAGAGTCAAAGGACACGAACTGGGGCGAGGGGAGCATCTGTGCTCCACTCAGGTTGGCAGGCTCAGTGAGGGTCAAGGGAGTGAGACTTGCTCCTGAGGGAGATGGGTTTTCCTGGGAGTGAGTGGGGGAGTGCACACTGGCAGGGGAGGCAGGGGTACATGTGAAGGCCTGAGTTGTTTTGTTTTTGATTTATTAACCAAAGCATTTTGGACTTTAGCTGAGTTTGGGTTCTATTACCATTCCCGGGAAGAAATGATGATGCAATTGAAGAGCTTCTTTTGCTGCTCTAGTCCTGTGGTGACTCTCAGTGCCCATCCTATGTGAGCACAGGGCCACAACTCTCATAGGACTTCTGAGTAGGGCTGCTTAAGTGGCTCTTACCAGAGCAGGGTGTGGGTTATCCATGAAAATCTGAGTCAAAATAAGCAATTTCGTACTCTTCCCTTCTCTCTTTCTACATGGGATCAAAATCTATCATGGCTGCCCCAAGTATCTACCTTGATTTCTAGATCTCTGTAGGAATGAGTGGAAGGATTTAACTTGTTCTAAACTAACAGATAGGAAGGCAAGAATGAACCCAGAAGTCAGATCACAGGAAAGGTTACAAAGGAGAAAGAGGTCCTCTCTGCAGATGCATCACACGCAGCCAGGCCTAGTTCTAGGTGCCACACTCACATAGGCAGAGTGCAGCACGTCAGGTCAGCACCTAAGGGGGAATGAGCAGGTGAGCTCAGAACAGTCTCTGACATGCGTTCACCAGACATTATGTGGGAGACCTCACACAGCCATCTGCACGCTGGCCTGTCTGGGCATGTCTGTGCAGCTGCACTCCCTCCCGTCCTTCCTGGGGAAAGGCAGCACTGGAGCAGCACACTCCCAAGACAGGTTCATCCTGAGTGCCTTTAGGCAATAAGAGACAGAAAGACAGAAAATCTGAGGCCCGGAGAGCTCTGACTGTTGGGGTTCAGCCATCTCTGAGAAGGTCTGGAGACTTGCAGACAACCCCAACGTGAGCCTACTTGAAGTAGTTTGTCTTCTCCTTGCTCTCTGAGAGTCAGGTACACCCCTCTGGCCCAAGAACAAAGCCTCAGTTGCTTGCAGGGGTAGCATGATTCAGGGAACAATGTGGGATCTGTATTGTATATTTCAAAACTCCATATTTTCCTACTGCCTCAGCATTCCCACAAACAGGCTGTGAGCCCCTGCCCAGGTGACTAGGTGCACTCGCCCCCGGGACTGTGACCTAGTGACGAACTAGCCAGACTCCTGAATCTTCTCCTGCCCATCTGTGTGCTTCCTTGTAAAACATAGTTTTAGCAAAGATCCCTGATAAGTTAATTTAACAAGAACACCCCCCCCAATACCTGATCACCCCTGATATTTGATTGAGCTCCCCATGCTCCACAAATCCCCAGGTGGTATCTGGTCACCCTGGCCTGTCTTCAGCAAGAATCCTGTTAGTTTAGCCAGAATCCCCCTTACCCTGATGGTACCTCTCAATAATTTTCCATCCACTCATCCCCACTTTGCTTCTTGGCTATGAACTCCCACTTGCTGTATTTGGAGTTAAGGCTAATCTCTCTCCCCCACTGTAAAATCCCATTGCCGTGGTCCCTATACCTATCATGATGGTCCTGAATAGAGTCTGCTTTTCTGTGTTGTGTGTGGTTTGAATATTTGTCCCCTCCACAACTCATGTTGAAACGTAACCCCCAATGCGGCAATATTGAGAGGTGGGGCCTTTAGAAAGTGATTAGGTCATGAGGACTCTGTCCCCATTAATGGCTTAATAACATCCATGGATTGATGGGCTAATGAATGGATATGTTATGGCAGTGGGACTGGTGGCTTTGTAAAAAGTCTTCCTGAGACGTGAGCTAGCATGCTCAGCCCCCAGCTGATACCCTATACCAACTTGGGACTCTCAGAGAGCCCCCATCAGCAAAAAGGCCCTCACCAATTGCAGCCCCTCAACCTTGGACTTTTCAGCCTCCATAACTATAAGAAATAAATTCCTTTTCTTTATAAATTACCCAGTTTTGGGTATTCTGTATAAGCAACAGAAAATAGATTAAGACACGGTACTTTAACAGGTGTCACTGAATTTCTCTTTAGCACTAGTGACATTGAAACACACCAGTAAAGTGCCCTCAGCCTTTTTCTTGTGTCTTGCACCCTGACCCCCCACCCCAATAAAAGTGCTGCCTGCAGGTCCCTGCACTCTCCTCCCCACCTGCTTGGTCTTGAGCCCTGACACCCTTTATGTGGCCCCTTGTGACATGCAATGACTGTTTCTCCAGGACCTGTGAGTGCAATATACTTTTCCTGTGCCTCTTCTGTGTCCCTTCTTGTGGCCATGCCTGGCTGACCACAAAAGAATACAAAACAGGGTCTTTGTCCCCAGTGTAATTTGTGGAAGGGTGGCAGGAAGAGAAAGTCATCACATTGAACAAAGGAAGTGCTTCTCTGCTAACTGTGTTTCCCCATCTTACTGCAGAACACCAGGCTGTGGGGACTCCTAGGGGCCTGGTACATTAGCCACTGTGCCCGTCAGGGTGGGGAGATGGTGTGGTGTCGGCAAAGCAGTGGCACGCCCAGGGAGTAGACTCATTCATGGGCACACACCATGAAAATTCCCATCACCATTTGGGAGGAGGGTGGTTTGCAGGCCATGAGCCAGTGGCACGTGTGTAATTGTGCTACTGTTCACGTGGTCTTGGTCATGGGCTAGTGGGATCTGCCTCACCTGGTGCAGAGAGCAGCTGCAGAGGTCAGCTCTTTCCCGCAAAAGATGCAGTGTTTTTCCATAGCAAGTCCTAAAGACACCTTCTCCATTCAGGTTGTGGTTCTGCTTCCATCTAGCAGTTATTTCCTTACCTCTTCTCCAGGCAGAGAAATAGGCTTCTTCTGATGCAGACCAGACTCCACTGGGGACAGCTGCCCTTTACACAGAACGAGCTGGCTGGTTAGATAGCTGCATGACTTCCTGAGCAGATAATGGTGCAGAAACAGTCCCTTTCTCTTCCCTGTGTCTGTCTCTCATGGGATGTCTGGCTTACTGTGAGGTATTTTGACATTGTTGTTCTGTTGAGACCACAGTCAAGGCCACCCTCTACGAATGGGTGGAATTTCACATTAAGTGAGTGGATGTTCTTCTTGCTAGTGTTCCACCTAGGCCATATAGACAGGAGTGAGGACTCCTGCCCCTCTCAGCCCCACCCTCTTGTCCAGACGTGGAGGAGTTCAGTTGTGTTTGAGGGTTTGGGAAAATGTGGCTGCCGCCACATGGAGCCAGCCTGCAGCTGAGCTGGAAAGTGGGTGCGTAGGATCTCTGTTTAAGAGGATACATTGTGTGTTTTAAACCATGTCGTCTATGGACATGTTATCTAGATCTGCCTCCATTTGTCTTTTGAGCCTTCATTATCACAATTTCAGACTTGCTCTCACCCATATCCCAGAAACTGAGCCCATCTAGGGTCAGAGCATTAACAGGAGAGAGCTGTGCCCAGTCTGCAGTCGGCGAGGGGCAGTGGTGGAGGTTAATGAGCACCCAAGAGAGTGCAGATCTTGAGAACAGGACTTGGAGGCACAAGAGTCAGTTTCCCTCCCCAGGTGGTGATTCTCTATTCATTTTCATGTTTGGAGGATCTGTCCTGGTTATTTCAAGGGTAAAGCGGGTTCCTTAACCACTTCGGTACGGCGCTCACCAGCTACAAAGCCTTGCCCGCAGCCGGCACTCCCAGTCCGCACGGCAGTGTGTGCTGTGCATCGACCACGGCTCTGTTTTGCTCTTGTGTGATGAGGGAAGCTTTAAAGCACTGAAAGCTTGTTTTACTTTACAGGCAGTTTTACTTATAAATCAGAATAGGTAACATATACATATATGTTTTCATTACATTATTTTTAAATGTTCACAATTTTATTTTGATAAATGAAAAATTAGAAAAGCCATATCACGGCTGTTGCCTAAAGTCCACGCTCGGTTCATCTATGGCTGTTGCCTATAGTCGACGCTGGGCTGTGCAAGTTCATCTGTGGCTGTCGGCTATAGTCGACGCTGGTACTGAAGTGGTTAAACTACCCACCTAAGAAGCTGTCCAGTTAGCGCAGGCCATGGATTGTTCTGTTCTTAAAAAGACCCGATGGGCCACTAGGAGAAGGACATAACAGATAGAGGCCTCCATGCCTGGAGAAATGCAAGCATGTGCCAACATGAAGACTCACATGTGAGTGCTCATAGCAGCATTATTCACGGCAGCCAAAAGTGTAAACCACCCACACATCTCACCCTGATGAATGAAAAATAAGATGTGGTACTGTGTATCTACACAAAGGAATGTTAGTCAGCAGTGAAAAGGAATGAGGTATTGATACATCCTACTACACAGATGAACCTTGAAAACATTCTAGTGAGGGAAGCCAGTTATAAAGTAACAAATATTGTCTGATCCTATTTATATGAAATGTCCAAAATAAACAAATCTGTGGAGTCAGAAAGCAGCTCAGTGGTTTCCTGGGCTGGGAGGAGGAAGAGATGCGGAGTAGCTGCTTAATGGGTTAGGGATTTCCTTCAGGAATGATGGAAATGTTCTGGAACTAGATGGCGGTGAGGGTTGCATGGCACTGTGTGTGAACTAAATGCCACTGAATTGTGCACTTTAAAATATTTAAATGATGAATTTTATGTTTGTTTTACCACACAGAAGGGAGTGAAGTCTTCATAGATGCTATTACACGGCATGACAATGTCACGTTAAGTGAAAGAAACTAGTCACAGAAGATCACACATTGCATGATTCCATTTATTTTAAATGTCCAGCATAAGTTAATCTATTAAGAGAAAAATTAGTCAATATCTGGAGCTGAGGGGAGGGGGTTAGGGGCCAAGGGCTAGGAGTACGGGGTTTCTTTTCGTAGTGATAAAACTGTTCTAGAATCGATTGTGGTGATAGTTGTGCACCGAGCACACTGCAAACCACTGAACTGAACACTTTGAATGAGTGAGTTACATGGCACGTGAGTTATATCACAGTAAAGCTGTGTCACAAGCACACACACACTGAAGAATTAGTGGCCAATACCTGAACACACAGGGTCCTACACCCAACTCCCCATAACACAGGTGGAAGAAATGACTGTTCTCACTTGCCCTAGGTGAGGTAGAGACTAAAACACAGGTGCTCCATGTTGGGACACAAATTTATTATTGGTTACTAGCCAAAAGGAAGGCTTTGAGAGTGTGCGTTGGGAGGCTTCACTGGAATGTGCCTTGACTTGGCCCCCATGAGACTTAGTCTAAGCATAGTGGGCAAAGAAAGAGAGAAGAATTAGAGAAAAAGGAGGAGGTGGCATAATGTCACCCCAGGCCCTTCCTCAAAAATGTTCAAGTTCTTCTCTCATGCCAGACACCTGGCAGTACCATGTGGGTTGGTACCCCAAGCCCTGATGGGATATATGCGGGCTTGTTCACATTTCTTTCCTTCGGAGAATTCTCCAACCCTCCATCTAGCTCTGGTTCCTGCACCTGCACCCTGCAGATGCCCAGGGAGCTCTAGGATTCATACCTCTGGGATTCTCCTCTGTGGCTGGAACGTGTGGAGTTTACAGGACAGTGGCCTAGAGAGACAGAGTAAGCCACTGAATGGTGCCATCACACTGATCTGGAGTGATTCAAATTGTTTATGTAAATAGCTGCCCTACAAAACACTATTTGCCCCAGGCCCTACACAGCTTAGGGTGTGCTTCCCCAACTTCAGCAATAATGCTAGGGTAGAAGGAAGACCATGCTCACCCTGGTTGCTCTGTCACAGTGAAAGCCCAGCTGGATCTAAACACTCAGGACCTGTGTCCCTTCATCCAACACCGTGCCCGGCCTTGTGTGGGGAAGTAGTTGAGGCAGGCCCGTGAGGAGATCAGCTGCTTCTCCCTGCGGAGCCAAGTCCCTGAGATAGGGGTCACCACAGAGGATAAGGAAATTGATAGGCAACAGAGAGAAATAAAAGAATACAGAGACTAAGGTATAGTTTATAGTTTTATATATATAAAAAGATCAGATATAACACAGCGGGGCACTCAGGAGACTGGTGTATCTCCATAAATGCCAGCAATATGGTTAGATTCATACAGGTTTTTATACTCACAGACATCAATTACCAGTTGTCAGGGTAACATATTTGCATATCAGGGAATGCAGTTGCTAGGGGATACAGGTAGTGGGTTAGGGTTAAAAGTCCTCTCAAGGGGCTTCTAATCTATCTAGGTAAACAAACAGGTACAAAGTCTTTCAGGGGCTAACTTCTAAGTTCAAAGAGGTAGTTGTCAATTAACAAAGGTATAACAAAAAAGGTATAGTAACTCTATATTTCTTTAATTAGTTATGGTGGACTTAAAGATAGACAGGAGAGAGCAAAAAGCCCATTTCTATAAAACAGGTTGTTTATAACCACCGGGGCTCATCTCGGGCAAAGTGCACTCATTGTCTCCAGCTCCCATCCTGTGGGCCATATTTGCCTTGTCTTGTCTTTCAAGACACAGAGAAGCTCACAGATTTTGAGATACTGGGAAGCCTTCCTGGGAAACATCCCCACCGGAGATTAGAGAGCTCGCCCATGATAGCAGCCCCTAATAAGTGAACCATTGATTCCACACATTCCTTCAGGGCAAAACCCTGCAAACTCCTGTTTCTGTCTTTAATATAGTAATATTGGGTTATACAATAAAATAATGATCTTATGAGCCACGTTTCATTAATTCCTCAATCATATTTTCCCAACAGCCTTGGGAGCTCAGAAGGGGCTTACTGAGTGGTGGTTGGCAAGATACAACCCTAACCTGGAGGTTTGCACTGAGAGGAAGCGGCAGGTGGGCAGCGGCAGGTTCTATTTGAATCAGGTGAATTTAATTCTCTCCAGCAAGTAAAATAAAACACTTGCCTGCCTGCTTATTTATTTATATTTGTTTTTCCTGGTTATAAGTGTTTACATGTTTGCAGAAAACAATTGAGACAAGATAGCAAAGCACAAAGAAGAAAATGAAAGATACCCATAACTTAGCAGCCTCTTGCTAGCACTGGATATGCAGACGGTGTGTAGGGCAGGCAGAACTTACACCGGTACACGGCCACTGGGAATAAATTCAGTTGTATCGGGACTGAAACGTCATCATCAATGGCTGATGGAGACCTTATCATGAAAAGTTAAACTAAAGATTTGTGGAAAATGTATTATGTTTGTATTATGTTTCACACAGTGTAAGTAGTAAGTACAATGACCTTCTAATTCTTAGAATAAAGACCAGCTCATTGTGTTCTTCAGTGTAATTGTGCGAGAGTGTCAGACTTCCTTGACCGCACACTTGGCTTGTGCAGCACGTCTTAAAAGAGCATTGTGCCACCGCCAGCCGGCAAGATGGCTGCAGCTGGAGCAGGCCGTCTGGGGCGGGCGGCCTCCCCCTGTTGCTCTGGAGCCCGCGCCTGCCGGCCGGCCAGGAACCATCAGCCCAGCTCCACTCTACCATTAGAAGGTGGTTGATCATTATGAAAATCCTAGAAATGTGGGGTCCCTTGACAAGACATCTAAAATTGTTGGAACTGGACTGGTGGGGGCTCCAGCATGTGGTGATGTAATGAAATTACAGATTCAAGTGGACGAAAAGGGGAAGATTGTGGATGCCAGGTTTAAGACATTCGGCTGCGGCTCGGCAATCGCCTCCAGCTCCTTAGCCACTGAGTGGGTGAAAGGGAAAACGGTGTAGGAAGCCTTGACCATCAAAAACACAGACATCGCCAAGGAACTCTGCCTTCCTCCTGTGAAACTGCACCGCTCCCTGCTGGATGAAGATGCAATCAAGGCCGCCCTGCTGACTACGAACTGAAACAGGAACCCAAGAAAGGAGAGGCAGAGAAGAAATGAGCCCTCGCAGAGCCTTCAAGTCATGTCAGCTGTTTGCCCACCCTCCGTGCAATCACCTTACATTCAGAAGCCCCTGGCACTACATAAATGAGCCATGAGATACACACGAGTTTTGCTGTTCACATTGTAACTCTAATGAAAGCAAAATACACAGTTTACTTGTTCTGAATCCTGCAATTTCTTTCAGCCCACGTTTATCGCCTTAACCCAGTTTATGTATATTTTGAATTGTGCATGTGGCCTCAGAACTGAAATCAATAATGAAGTCTCTCCTAGCACTCCGGGAAGCCGAGGCAGGAGGATCGCTCAAGGTCAGGAGTTTGGGACCAGCCTGAGCAAGAGTGAGACCCCATCTCTACTAAAAATAGAAAGAAATTAGCAGAGTACCTAAAAATATATAGAAAAAATTAGCCGGGCATGGTGGCACATGCCTGTAGTCCCAGCTACTTGGGAGGCTGAGGCAGGAGGATCGCTTGAGCCCAGGAGTTTGAGGTTGCTGTGAGCTAAGCTGACGCCACAGCACTCTAGCCTGGGCAACAAAAGTGAGACTCTGTCTTTAAAAAAAGTTATTTTCTGGATATAACAATTAAGTGCAGTGTAATTTATAGGCTTGCTCCAATGATGGCAGGGAAAACATCCTTATGTCCACTCGCTCCTGAGAAATACTGTTTAGAATGCCATGTCAAGTCACCCTGTTAACACTGTAACCTAGCATGTCACAGTCTGCTAAGGACCTCTAAAAGCTCTATGCATGACCATTTCATGTGTATTCAATTTCCAGTGCTGTGGCAATACAAAGGGAAAGAAAGAAAAAACATGAGTGAATTGGTGATAAAGACCAGAGCTTTACCTCAGCCAAGGGCAGAGCTTAAATATCATAATATTATAGTATTATAATAATATGTCTTCAGAACCCCTCACCTTATACGTCTTCTATGTTTTCTTGGTAGCACCTGAAAATTATATATACTGCAAAATCCCCTTTGCCCATTAAAACCTTGTCACATTTTCTTAGGATTCCAGTCATTGCAAGGAGAAAATAGGTAGTACTGGATTAATTACAGAAGTTGATTCCTGGTACTATCTATATAATGTTGTAACTCAGGCAAAATGCCTTTAAATAGCAAATATTTAGTCTAATTAGAAAAGACAGATTGAGTATTTCTACTGATATATTTCATATCGCACCCCTAACATAGTTGTTTAACATTCTTTTGGTTAACTGTAAACTCACCTCAAAACTACAGTATCATTCCTCATCAAGTGATCAGAGAGTTTTCCCATCCTTCAACCTTCTCTTCGTTTAGAGCATCCCTTATATGACTCAAATAGCCAAAGACAATAGGCAAGAGAGAATGTTGGGAATTTAGGAAGCCTCCCTCCTCCTATAGCCAATCAAACTGTCTTTTCTATTTCTGCAATGAACATGGAGTTTGCTGAACAGAACTGAACCTCTCTGAGCATCAGTTCCATTATGTAGAAAAGAGTTGTGATGATTAGAAATGATGGATGTAAAGATGGTAATTATAGACCTGGCTTTCAGTATGTAATCAATAAACTGTAACTATTTTTATTTTGCTTATAGTCTAGATTCTTTACTGGGATGTATACACTATGGAAAACCGGCACAGTCTAGACAAATATCCATACTTAATTAAAGCCATAGCCAGAGTCTGTGATAAGGAATAGATCTTTAGAAAATGTTTACAAACGTATTCTGAGATATATGTGGCACCAGTGAACGGAGCATATATTATGACTTCAGGCCCTGGACTGAGGCAAGTGAGGCACATTGGGCACAAAAGTTAAGGAGGCACTCACTTTCAGGTGCCAATCCTACACATGCACAATCACGAGGTAGGTGCTTCCTTAAATTTTATGCCCTGGATACTTCATTTATCCCACCCTAGTCCAGGCTCTGATTTCACCCTCCTTTCCCTTAGTGGGAATAAAAGAGAGTGTGGTGTATCATGTGGAGTGACCTGGAGAGTCACACCAGGCACCAAGAGAACACCCTGGCCTGAGCTGCTAGTGATCTGAGGTCACAGGAAAAAGAGAAACCAGGGAACAATTATGGAAGAGAAAGAATACAAATCACGCTGGTCCACTGCTGTTTTAAACATCTTTTAGTAACATATAACAGAGTGTTCCCACGTAAAGAGGGTTGCCCATTTAGAAGGAAGATCTGCCTTTTGGTAGAAATCCCGAAGTCAATTGAAATGAGCTAAGACATGTGTTTAATTGTCTCTGGCATAAATATTATAAAAGTAATGCCCCTAAAGAAGTTATAACTAAAAGGTCTTAAAAGGTTCACAGTTCTCCTACAGCTAATCTGTGAGTGTTGCTTTACATTTTATAAACAGCTTTCAATTAATTATCTTATCTATTCATCACAACTGAGACAAGTAGCAATGTAGGCACAGATGCACCTCAGCTTCCAATTGGGTTGGTTACGTCTCAATACACCCATCGTACATTGAAAATAAAGTAAATTGAAAATGGGTATTTTGTAGACATATGAGATACAAAAACACAAAGCACAATATCCCAAAACTTCTGCCAACACAGTATGCTCTGCAGCAACAGTTGTTTGCCCTAGTGATCATGTGGTTAACTGGGAGATCACTGCCACCACGTGGCATCACATGAGAGTATCCTACCGCATATCACTAGCCAGGGAAAACATCAAAATTAAAAATTTCAAGTACAGTTTCTACAGAATGTATATCATTTTTGCACCATCATAAAGTTGAGCCATCCTAAGCCAGATGTCTGTACTATTATTTCCATTTTACAGAGGAAGAAGCCTGGAGGCAGAGCGGGGATTACAGCCTTAGTAAATGCCAAAGCCTGGCTGGGAAAAATGCAACCTTTCAGTAGGGATCATGGAAGAGTGCTGAGAGTTTGAATTCGATCTTACTTTGAATCTGGGATCCATCCACCACTATTAGATGTATGGCCTCAGGCAACTAGTTTCACCCTTCCTTGCTTATTTTCTTATCTATAAAATATATGATATAAAACACAGCTTGGCCATGTTGTGGTGAGCATTAAACTAGAAAGCAGGTACAAACTGTTCAGAAACACATGTAGCACATAGTAAGTCCTCAACAAATGTTATGCTTTTTTCTTCTTTGGATTCAATACTATACTAATTCCTGTTTCCTCTGCTTCAGATATTCTCATAAGCCCCCTTCTAGATGGCTTCACTGCCCCCCAAATTCAGTGGTCAACTTTCCCAGCTGGAAGATGAATGACAAAGAGGGACTTTTGTCCATTAAACAAATCCTTTCACACAGCTAAATGAGAGGGGGCCTGGGAAGCAGAGCTGCAATGAGGAAGGAGGCAGGTCATCATTTTCCTTTTTTTTCTTTCTATTTTTTTTTTTTGCATTTAAAATTTTATTTGAATGTACCTTGTATGTACAAGATAAAATGTTTTTATTTTTATTTTTTTATTTCAGCATATTATGGGAGTAAAAATGTTTAGGGTATGTGTGTTGCCTTCCTTACCCCCGAATCAGAGCTTCAAGCATGTCCATCCCCCAGATGGTGCGCATGGTACGCATTATGTATGTAGATACCCATCCCCTTCTCCCCGCTCCCGTCTGCCCAACGCCCAATAAATGTTATTCCTATGTGTCCACTTAGGTGCTGTTCAGTTAATACCAATTTGCTGTTGAGTACATGTGGTGCTTGTTTTTCCATTCTTGAGATACTTCACTTAGTAGAATGAGTTCCAGCTGTATCCAGGAATATACAAAAGGTGCTGTATCACCATTGTTTCTTAAAGCCGAATAGTACTCCATGGTATACATATACCACATTTTGTTAATCCACTCATGTATTGATGGGCACCTGGGTTGTTTCCACAATTTTGCAATTGTGAACTGTGCTGCTATAAACATTCGAGTGCAG